>JAOQGH010000069.1:3665257-3687790 GCA_025769975.1 Gallinago jamesoni | reverse complement strand
TCCAGGGATGGGGCAGCCACAGCTTCTCTGGGCAACCTGGGCCAGGCTCTCACCACCCTCACAATAAAGAATTTCTTTCTAGTATCTTCAGTATGCCTGAGGCTTCTCACTACAGGAAAAAATTAGTGTACCAGCATCGAATTAGTTGGAAATTCTATGAGCTTTCCTTGGTTACACCTACGGCGAGCTCAGACAGCGCCTGGGCTGGCGAAAGGGCCCTTCAGCCAGGGCAGAAGCGACAAGTTTTTATTAAGCTGATTTAGCACTTGCCACTGTATCTCCTTGCAACCAGCCTTTACATTAGCAAGCTGCTTCATGGAAGTATTTTTCATTAGGATTGAGTACCTCAAATTCTCAAATCTTGTCTATACTAAACCAACGCATCACTTGAATTGAATTGATTTAAAAATCAATCTCATTTAACTGGGGTGCACCCATAATGTAGATTCACTTCAATCAGTTTAAGCATTGCATATATCTATTAAACTTAACTTGGTAAATTCTTATAAACAAAGGTTTCACCTAGCTGATGCTACCAAATTAAGCTAAATCAATAAAATGATGTTTAAATTGATGTAAATATGTAATTACAAGTTTGCACCAGTTTAACTACAATTGATTTGTCACCCACTGATGTTACACTGGTGCACCCTTTAGATGAGGGAAGTCACAGGAAAGCAGTTACTCATAAAAGCATTTCACTGTGCACTTCGATTTCCATTTTAATGTCACATACTGTATTGTACGTAAATTACCATTAACAATATCAGACGAGTAATTTTAAATTTAAACTATGAAAACAGCAAACCTTTTCCCTTTTGTTCAGATTATAAAGCACAGACAGCTGTTTCTGATTAGGAAACCTGTTCCGTGCTGCTATTTACTAATTTTTTTTTTCATGCTGCAGCTAATTACCTGCTGTTCTTACCTGTAATGAGTGTAAGGAGTAAGGTTTGGTACCTCCAGCATCTGAGCATCAGGTTCATTCTCCACCTCACAAAGACTCACCCACTCTTCTTCATCACCCAGTACACCAACCTGTACATGGGAAAGTTAAAAAGGAACATAAAGTAGACTATATATATGTATATATACATCGAATTATATATATATAACCTCTTTTGCATTGTGTATCATCACAGCAGTAGAAGGACTAATGCATTGAAGTACATATTATCCAGTTAATATCAATTTTTATATGACAAGGCACTAGTTATTTGCAAAGCAACAACACAGCCAAGTTAGCCAAGCTTCCTTGTACCCGATGGGACTTCTCTGGGATCCTCTGATAAGATCTATTCCAGAAAAACACCACGAGAGTGCTAATGCCCTGTTCGATCTCGCTGCCACAATACAAAAGTATCAAGTAGCAATAAAACAAAACGAAAAATAGCCTGGATAATAACCACAGGAACTGCTGCATACTAAGTCAGTCTCAATGGAGGCAAAAATGCCACAGAAATGAAGACAGAGAAACAAGAACAAAGTCAAAGAATAAATGTGTTTTAACCTCATCTGCTGGTCTGCACTTAGACCAGGATTTTCCACATGCAATCCTTTGTACTAATTAATCCCAACATGTTGCCCAACATAGTCCCTCGGCTACAGCAGTGTTAGAAGGAACAAAACGGTGACGGGAATTGAGAACGCTACTTTCCATACAGCCTTCTGGAGATTAAAATGAAGATGCATCAGGACTTAAAAGGAAGTCAACAAGACACGATAGAAGGGCTAGAGTCTGATCTGGGACCCTGGAAGAGGGCAGCATCAGCAGGATCAGGGCAGCATCAGGGTTGTGTGTATAGGAGCCACAGAAGGAGCGTGGAGAAGCAGACAGAAGGGAGGTGGTAGATGGCTGAGCTTCGCTCTGGAGATGCACAAGAGCTGAACCACAGAGGAACTTAGACCAGGCTCCCCGATATAATCCCCTAGCACCCTGCACACCTCCTCTGCTGTTTCAACCCTACCACAAAGGGCAGCACCTGTACCCCAATTCCCTCACCCCACCCCGGCACCCACAGTCACGGCTGAGGGACACGTGAGGGTACATGGGCAGCCACAGAGTCTATGTACAGACTTCATATCCACAAAGATGCCTAATCCTTTTTTAACCTGCTGACACGACCTACTCCCACAGACTGCTGTGGCAACAAATTCCAGAAGCTCCCGACCCACTGTGTAAAGAGCTATTTCCTTTAATCTTTTTTAAACAGGTCCCATACGAGTTCTTTATACTAGTTACAGCCATAGACACTGTCAAAGCACTCCATAGGCAACGTAGCCCGAAGTATCTTGCATATCCCAAGTACTTCAAATAGAAAATTAGGTTTCATTCACTTTTTTTTTTTTTTCCCCCCCTTCAGGAGAAGCAGCCTGATTTATTTATAGATGTTTTAGTTTTCCGCTCACCCAGGAGTTGATGTAATGCATATTTATGTTTGTGCGTGAAGGAATGACGCGAGGAAAATTAGGCCAAAGAAATAAGTTGTGCATTGCACTTTGAGATGAAGGCTCTGGGATCTTCCTAGCAGAGGACTGCTTTCATGGAGGGATATGGTTGCACAAGTCTTGATGGGCTTCTTTTTGGTTATCAAGGACACTGCCACACACCAAGCATTACGTAAAACAGATGTCAGTGAAGATTCTGGGCCTTTTAAAATTCCTGGTCCCAGCTGAGCTCCATAAATTTTAGTGAAGTCTATGGATGCAGAAGCTTAAAGGAAGCAAGTGGAGACAGGCCTGCACGGTAAAACAGAACAGCCCTAAACTGAACCCAGAGAACAAAGAGATTATGAAGACTGAAAAAGAAAACAAACCCAAATCCTACATAAAGAAAAGAAAATAGGGTGGGTTGCAGTCAAGAAAACACAGAACATTTTTTATTAAAAGAGTTTTTGATTAACACTGTAAAAAGTCTACGGGAAATGCTTATTTTTGCAAAACTCCTTGCTCTTAACAGCATCCCCTCCCGGTGCTGCAGTAATTGTATAGCAACAATCCACAGAGCTTTGGAGGCTGCAAATAATCTCCAGTGGTGAGTTAGTCGTCTTTTTGTATTCGATGAACAGTAAGAGCTTTTAAAAATATTTCTTGCATAGGAAAAAGAAAAGGAAAAAAAAAAAAAGACCACAGGTTTCAATCGTTACGCAGCAGCAGGCAGGTCATTAATACACATTAAGGACCACATGGTCCAGACCCAGAGGCCCACAGGGCTGTGAACAATTGACATTGACTCAAGCTTGAGAGGTGGCCAAAACCTCCCGCCTGCTTTGCAGGTAGACATTTACCAGCTGGCTGCAAAGGTGGAAATATTAAGGATCTTTTAGTGATTGAGAAGCAGTGAAAGCTTCTATACACCCCTCAAAAACTATCCCAGGAGACAGCTTTCTAGTTTTGAATGCTCTCCCTGCCAGGAATGATGGGTGCAGCCCATGAGGAAATGGCAGATGCCTACCAAGCTGGTTGTTCCCGAGATCAGGAACCAGCTGGCAAACAGGTGGCCACTATCTGTACTGGGAGGTGAGGACCCTGGACAAATGGCAGCACAGACAGTCCCAATTAACCACTTTTTGACTAAGTTTCTGCTAAAAGGTAGTAATAGAGAGGTAGCATAAAAAAAATAAATTAAAAAAAAAAAAAAACAAAAAAACAAAACCAAACCCCCAAACCAGCCACAGGCAGAGTTCTGTGATTCAGCAAAGCATTTTAAGAAAAATAGATCACAACTTCCTTTAGTTAGAGTAAAACCTTCTAATGTTCCCAGGATCTGGTGCCAGCAGAAACTAACTCAAAGGGTTAGATCTACTGAAATCAGTAGTGTAATTTATGTGTGCTTCTGTTGTGGGGAGTTCTTCCAAAATAACAAGACTGAAGGGTGAACGGCTGTGGGGTAGCTTGAACAGCCTGGGGACTTCTGCATGGCCTCTGACTCACGCGGCCAAGCAACTCAAGGTCACTGCTACTCAAAACAAGTTTCACTTGTTTAGCAATAATCTCAGAAATCAGTCTTGGAAGGGAACCATCAGTGATGGACTTCTGTATTTTTAACTTCCACAAGATCTATAGTAAATTCCAAGTTTCAGGCTCTTGTAGGAAAAGGAAATTATTTTTGCTGAAACACTCTGATGTCAGATCAGAGGAAACGTATCAGTTTCAAGAATCAGAGTACAAAGGGATTCCCACGGGGCAAAAAGAACCACTGGCAGTGGTAAGGATAAAAGAGTCCTTTGAGGGGCAAGAGAGTCCACTATGAGCCGCTCTGCATAAAATAAAGTTAATTTGGAGGCTTCTTTCTCGTAGCTGTTTTTTGGATGACAGTGTATGCACACTTCTGAAAAGGATGATGTTTGTTGACAGATGCACACGTATTTATGTGTGCGCTGGTTTAGGAGGCAGATGAGAACACCAACTGCTTTTCTGTTACCGTTGGCATAAAAACCCCTGAAGAAATGCACTCTGCATCTTAACAGTTCTCTGTACAATGGGACCGCGAGCCCCAGGAGGCCCCAGGACTGCCACAATAAAAACACCTATGTCCACCGAGACACTTCATATAATTCTCAATAACCATCAGCCATCACAAGCTAGCACATATTCATTCCCATCTCTCAGCTGTTCCCAAGGCATTACATTCAATAAAAGGGCATATTCATTTATTTTTACAGAAATGAGAGAATTTAAAACAATATTGGAAGTGACGTCAGAACCATTTACTTCTCTATGCATTAGTTTCTCCATTTCTAAAATGGAAAGCATTCATATTTTATAAAATAACTTACTATTTTCTGATGGAATGGACTATACATGCAAAGTTGGAGAGTTTTGACTTAAAGGAAATGCAAAATAATTAAAATTTGGAAAGAAAAAACCATCTCCTGTGCTGTTTTGTATGAGACAGTAATGCTTTCAAAATTTTGAACAGTTATGAAGTGCAGGAAAGGAAAACACAATGTTTCTGCACGTTATAGAGGCACCCTGTGTTCTACTATAGTTCAAGATGTGTCAGAGTTTTCATTATAGAGGTCCATAACTCACACATTTGAAATCGCTTTGGGAGAAATTCGGTTCACGGGGATGTCAGCCTGCATGCAATCTTTTTTCTTACAAAATCCTTAAATCGATTCAGCCACTTTTGATTTAAAGATTGGCACAGGCATAAAATTGTCAAAGTTTCAGACACTTTATTTACCAGCTCCAAAGTAAAAGCGACACCAAGAGAATCGCCTCGTACAATGGATGAATCCTACCTGGGTCACTGACTTAACCCACAAAACCAGATAAATTCATGGTTAAAGTTACAACATCTTTCCCAACTCACAGCTTTACAAACAAATACAGTAATAATACTTAAAAGGTTTTACTACTTTGAAACTCTGCTACTGCTCACCATGATATTCATATAAAATCCCTCTAAAAACAGCAGAAGGGCTATAAGCAAAACCTCTCACGGCTCCGTGAGTTGCAATAGCTCTTCAGAAGTGGCCTTCACGCATTCCACAGGTCTTCTGATGTCTGTACAATAACATTGATCACCAGAAAACCACACCAAACTCGGCAGAAGTTAGATCAGCTTCTCTGATCACCCACTGGAAAGCTCAGTGCTGTGGACTGATGCACCTACCAAGGCATCATCATGATGATATCATTTACGTACTTCTGACAAAATATGGGGAAAAATCCAGCATGAGAAAAATGAGCTGAAGCTGGACTGCAGCAGGAAGAGAGTGCAAACACAAAACTACGGGAACAACAACAGGAATCCAGTGCCATTCTTGGTTGAAAATTGCCAGGAAAAATATCTGCAATATATACTCTAACTGCACCCGAGAGTACAGGATGATTGGAAGGATTTACTGAAATTCTTTGGGGATGAACATGTTACCTGTGAGTGTCAGTACCACAAAACTGTTTCTGGGCCTTCTGAACAAGTGTCAGCAGAACCTTTATATTACTTTAGACTCTCTTTTCTTTAGACTATACTGTATGTAATGGAAAAACAATGTTAGAAATATCTTTTAAACAACACTGGTATTTTTTTTGTAGTTCTTTGTTTGGAAATCTAGTTTCCTCCAGTCCTCTGAGTCTAGACAGAAAGATGGAAATGAAACAGCCTAGTGATTTTCACGAAATCCCTTCAGAAGTACAGAACGTAGCTTCACTAGAAACACAGAAATGGGATTTTTAATGCTTGATATTTCAGTATCTACCAGCACTAAAATCTTAAAGACCTGATTCTCGTCTCATGTTCATTGACATAATTGAGAATTAGTTCCACGGCAGCTCCTGTGAATTTACACCCCAGCACAAAAAAGCAGAAGCCAAGGCCAGATGTACAAAATTTCACGTCAACTGGAATTCCCAGCTGTGTTTTTCATCCAAATTGTTCATGAAGTATCAGGCTTCAAAAATGGCACCTAGCCAAAACGCGATACTCGGAACATTTTCCAGACCTGCCCTTATCAAGGAAGCTTTGTGCCCACATGAAGGAACAAAGAAGAAAAAGATGTTGGTGACAGCTTGTTTGTGTGTGTGAATATAAAGTAGTCTGCCTGTAAGGAATCAGAAATTGGGAGTAAAGGGTATACTCCCAGTAGAGATGGAAGAGAAGACACAATATGTAAGGGATGTCCAAGGCAAAGCCATCACCCAGCTGTCCAGGCAGAGCAGGACGTAGGTGAAGGGCACGACAGTGAAATGCTTCATCCTGAACCCACCCACAGCAGAGATACAGCCCTGAGGGAACAGCCTCGTGTGGGGACATGGACCCAGCTCTTCTCCTTCCAGGCCAGATCATGCTGTACAAGATCTTAGTAAACTGCAACATAGTTTTTCCCAAGCTAATAGCCATTTGCAGCTACTCTACACCTTTTTGCAAACTTGCAGAAAGGCTAATGGTCAAAAAATTTGGGAATGGGTGGAGATGTACATCCTGTACCTGCCTGGACAGGATCTTTATTCTCTAATTCAACTGATTAATTGCAAAGTACAGTAAAACATAGAGATTGGTGTTTTATAGTTAAATGTAATCCTATAACTCTGCAATACCACCTCCTTTAAAATCACAGTACACAAAACCACGCCTTAAGTGGCTTTTAATTTAATGCTAAGGCATGAAACAATTAACAGTGCTATTAAAAGTTGTACAGGGCCTTGGTTCAAGAGGGACAGGGAACTACTGGAGAGAGTCCAGCAAAGGGCAACGAAGATGATGAAGGGATTGGAGCCCCTCCCTTACGAGGAAAGGCTCAAGAAGCTGGGACTCTAGCCTGGAGAAGAGAAGGCTGAGGGGAGACCTTATTTATGTTTATAAGTATCTAAAGGGTTGGTTGAAGGATGTTGGAGCCGGACTCTTTCCAGTGGTTGCCAGCGACAGGACAAGGGGCAACGGGCTCAAGCTGGAACATGGGAAGTTCCACTCAAATATGAGGAAAAACTTCTTGATGGTGAGGGTGCCAGAGCCCTGGAAGAGGCTGCCCAGGGAGGTCATGGAGTCCCCCTCTCTGGAGATCTTCAAGACCCACTTGGCTGCAAGTGAGTGATGTGCTCTGGACAACCCTGCTTTGGCAGGCAAGTTGGACAAGATGATCTCTAGAGATCCCTTCCAACTCCAACAATTCCATGATTCTGTGAAAGAACAATCCAGAAGGAAAAAAGCTTCTCTATATTTTCGTTTAGAAAATATTGATGTAGGTTGGGTGTAAACACTGTGCTTCAATCTAACACAGCAAACACACCAACCTTGCAGCAGCAGCCTGCATTCCAGCACAGACACTGCTTAGAAAAAACAAGAAAGGTGTAAGTGAACAATGTAAGGTGTCACTGGCAGCTGGTTTGTGAAAGCTTGTGCGTCTTTAAAAGGTAGACAGAAAAGCCCAAGGAGTTCAGAGAGCAGGTCCACAGCAGCCAAATCCAAGTCAGGACTGAGATGTTCCTGCCCTCATCTTTGCTCCCACAACCACGGTCCCATCCCCTTCCCTGTGATGGAGCCCTTCTGACCACACGCAGGGACGTGAGCTCCCCAAACCTCATTTGTTCTTGGCTGGATCAAGTTTTGTAGCAGCTCTGGGTCCGATCACGCCAGAATCAGTGTAAGGCAGGAGTAAGGAAGTCTTGGTAAGAGTGATGGGGATGAGGAGAGGGAAGGGGAGCGGGACAATGAGAGCTCCGGTTTAAATTGGCCACAGGTGCTGTGAAATTGCACTTTAAGAGAGAAAGAGAGTTCAAGTGGAGTGGTGGCAGAAAGGGGCTGTGAACAAAGGATTACACGCAGCTGTCAACCTGGAAACAGGATTTGCTCTGTCCTTAAGGACTCACCAATTTCACTGCATACCTGAAAAGATGGGAGCAAGGTGCGAGCTCACTCATGTGAGCAAGGATTTTTTTTTATTTTATTTTTTATTTTTAATTAAATCCACTTGGAACAACATTTCTTGTTGTGCCAAACCTAAACAGTGAGGTATGGTGCAGAGGAAACCCGCAGGGTAGCTGAAAAGAACTGTACAGGCTCCACAAAGACTTTGGCTGTGCTCCTTCCCCAACCAGGGCAGATATTCCCGGATTCAGGATCTACTGGAACCACGAATCCCCTGATAGATAAGATGTGAACAAGAGAGGTCCTCCCTTCTCTCGCTGCTCACCATGGACCCTTCAACCACTAATTGTACCTAGGGCTTTTCAAGGATGCAGATGAACTCCATGGTAATTATCAGTGCAGTTTTAAAGCACAAAAACGCTTCCCAGAATGTGCCAAGCCACCATATTACAGGATTTCAGTGTTTAATTCTGTAATATGCAATAATGTGTATGTAAACTGTACAAAATGTACCAACTTATTCACAACAATCTCATTATCAAGTGAAGTGATTGTATCAACATGTCTAAGTGGTGACGGTGATTTAAGAAGTCCAACATTTGGTCTTAAAAGCAGATTATATTATTTATAAAGATCTGTGGGTGGAAAGAAGCAAAGCTCATCTGTCAGCAGAACAAATGAGGACTATATAACTCCTCCAAGGCATAATGACAGCAGAAAGAGGGATATTGTTTAAAGCTGATGAAGAACAGAAGTCATCGTTTTTATATCTAGAGGCCTGGATAGAAAACCTCAGTATATTCCATTACACGATAGAAAAATACACTCACTTTCATGAGTAATAGTATCTTTACTGTTCAGTGCAATTCTGCCTGCACTTCTGACTCTATGAGGTAATAATTTGAGGTTTGCATCTGGTTTGAAAATACAACTGGCAGAGCATAAACACAGGTTTCAAAGCCTTTTTTAAATAAATGGATGAATTTAAGCTATGCTGTATGTGTTGCTTATGATGTATTTGGTGTTCTTCTGAACATAAGCAAAGTTGCTTTACAAAAATCCACGTGAATTATTGGAAGATTAAGCGTTCTCCCACATATCCATTATATATTATATTTCTCTTTCTGTGAACAGAAGTTCCAACATTCATATGACCCTTTTTCACTGGCCACTGCACAGACATTTTTCAGCTGAGCCTCTCCAGCTCCCTCGCATTCCAACTTTTCCAGGACCTCCGGAACAGCTACCACCAGGTCATTTACTGGGGAGCTTTGATCCAAAGTTAAACAAAAACCGTAACCCAAACAGCAATTCACTATCCAGACCCCTTTTTAACCTCTCAGAAACTTCATTAAGAGCTTTTTTTCAGGGACATACCTGCCCTTCGACTATCCACTTGGAGATGGAGGTTTTGCCATCATACCCTGGCCGGAATTGAAGCGTGGCAGAGCGAGGGCTGATGTTGGATATCACCAGGTTGGATGGAGCACCAGGAAGCTCTGAAGAAATAGAAACATAAATGAGAGGTGGAAACACTCCTTGCTGAAGGCCCAATAACACAGGTTGACATTCACTATTTCAGCATATAAAATACTTTGGTAACAATTATAACACAGCACATAGCTGTGGGTGTTTTTTTTCCTTTTTGGCAGAGTATTGCACACCGTGTTACTACTGCTGCTGCTCTGAGCGCGCTCCACATTCTTACAGATCAAACAAGAAAAGAAAGAGCCCATTTACAGAATTACAGCTACTATTTTAGAGAAGCTGCATAACTGACAAAGCGTGGTGGGCTCAGGGGGAAGGTACTTCCCAGCTCCAGATCTGCCAGTCACTTGCTAAGTCACCTAATTCCACTGTACTCCTCCTTCTCCAGAATTAAATGACAATAATTTTCACTTACATTAAAGTTGCATGTACCTTAAGAAGTATTAACAACAGAAGAAGATTCAAATTTTGGAGTAGTCTACGGGGAAGATTTTGTTATTTTTACACTGACCTGTAATAGATGGGTTTTAGAGGGCACTTGTGATGCCTGAAAAAAGTAGGTTACCTTCTACGGGGAAAAATCTGCAGCCCCAATCCGATTTTTGCCTCACATCAGTCAAGCTTACAGCAGCATTTACGTTTTTAATATTATCTGAATTATCAAGAAAAGCAAGCCCAGCAAAGAGTTTAAATACAGATTGTTTAGAATAAATTCCCAATAGCACCTGCATTCGTAAGTAATGGAAATTAGTAGTATAATCAGCAATCATTCATAATGCTGTATTATGTACAAACACAACAGGCAAAAAATGGGCAGTTTTGGGGCATATATTTCACCTGTGCACGAATACACAGTATTTTTTGATTCTTACTTCACATTTGTGGGAACTAGGATCGATAAACTAACCCTGACCAAGTAGGACAATGCCATTATCTGGCTAACGACAGGGAGCAGGGCATTGATCTCATCTCCAGCTTGTCATAATTCCCTGTGATTAGGGAAAAGAAAGGCAAGCAGACTTCAAAGACATACAGAAAAGTTCAAAAATACCAGAAAAGGGAAAACCTGGATTACCATCAGTGATGTACACTAACTGCTCCACTCTGGAAAACCCTACTTGTATAACCTATACATTAACGAAAACTACTTGTTTGAGATAAGAACTACCTTTTTAGTCTGCTTTCTATATAGGATGAGGAAGAGTGCGCCATTTTAAAAACAAAATGCAAAAAGGCTAAATTTACAGGTGCCCAAGTGGTATTTCAGACAACACAACTCCTCCCAAATCCTTCTCGGGCCACAGCTCCCAAATCTTGTAAATAAGTTTTTTAGTTTTATTGGACAAATGTCATTGCAAAGGCGACACAAGCTATACTACTTATACAGGGAAAAACCTTTCCCTTTTAACAGCATCCAGACTTTATTTTTCCCCCAAAGCAACACTTTTTGAATTGATCCAGGCTTCATTCTTATGTTACTTTGTAAATGTCAAGAGATTCTGTGGCATACCCACTGTGTTACTTTGTCCATTGCTCCTGCCATCCCTATAACTTTTTTTTTATATTTGTATTAAACGGCTTCAACTTTCTTTTCTTGCAATTTCAGATTGAGAGTGTGTTCACGTTAATGTTTTAAACTGTTCTAGAAACGAAATTTTAATTAGGTGGTAAAGAATGCCAACGCTTTATAAATAAACCCATTTTTATTATTACCAAATCAAATTAATTTGTGACCTTTGGAATAGAGAAAGGCAAAGAATCGGCCCATTTTAATCTGTTCCATGGAGTTTTACCGACCTGGGGGCACGCCGGAAGAGATGGTGGAGGATGTGACCCATCCGCTGCCTTTTGTGGTCACAGCTGCCACCTCGATTGTGTACGTGGTGAGAGACGACAGCCCCGTGATCTTGTACTCCAGGGTTGTGTTGGGCAATGTGCGGGCAAGACGAGATTCATTCCTGCCATACACCTCCCAGGAGATCTGGTACCCTGAAAAACAATCAAACACAAGTCAAGGGGTCGTAGCAGTGAGGGGGTCTAGGTTTTATTTCCTAAAGAACCCAAAGAGTGGTAAGTTCCTGCTGCTGGAAGATTTGCGCCTGGTCAATGGTGCTATGACTCGTTTTCTACTCTACTCCACCATGGTCACCTTTTATAAGCAGAAGTAAAAAAGTTCAAGTAAACACCGGCTAAAACACCCAAGCATTTTTCTAACCTTGTTATTTCCAATAAGCAATTGCTGTAGGTACCCCATGGGGCATCATCTGCCCATCAGATTAGAGATGGGGGAGGAGATGGAGTCTCGACGGTCTGTCTCTTTTTCTATGACTACACAGTGCTTGCTGTGAAATGGCTCGGAAACCTGGGGATAATCTCACAGAGGGGTGGTCTTTCATTTTGTGAACTCCACGAAGTGAATAGGAAGAAATACCGGAAAATATAACATCTGCTCACCAGCTAGAATATCTAATTAAAAAAATCGATATGTGCGTAGTAAGGCTACACCCTTTCCAGGCTGAAGTAACCTTCACTGCTGTATATCTAGAAATACAAATCTGACAATAACAATCAGGCAGGAACATTGTGGGAATCTTCTAGGAACTGAAAAATCTCTACTCCCCACTGCTTGTTCCTTGCACAAATCCTTTAGCAGGGTGAATCGTTATCCTTTCATTCAAAACCATAGTGGAGCCAACGTATTGTCCAAAACTGCACTCACCCTGACCTCCATATTATTCTTCTATCATAACCAGGCTTTCCTTTTTATCACTTTTATAACCCATTTGCCTTCCAAGAACTTTTGAAACTTTCTACTGTCTGATTTGCTCAATTTTGCCTCCAAATCTCCTTGTCCTCCTCATGCCCAGTCCCACTTTATTCTTGTTTGAACCCATTTGAACCTGACTGGAGCAGTCTCCAGAGAGCGCATCTGAAAAGTTTGCTTGATTGCAGCTTTCTTTGTGATTTGACTCAGGGAGGGGGGAGAAAAAAATACACATAGCTCTTGAATGCCTGTGAAATGGAAGTGAGTGAAAAGGACTAACAGAAAGGAACCCCACTGTGTGAACCATGCACGAGGCAAGCTGGCTAGAGAAACTCCCTACTGGGTTCCTGTTCCCATCATCTAAGATGAGGGATTCAGAGCAGCTGGGGGGCTTGCAGGGTTTTTTCCTTTCTTTTAATAAAAAATCCCACAGGATAAGCTGATTAACATATACAAATTGACATGGCAAAATACCTTATGGTATTGATCAACAGGGAAACATCACCTCGTGAACTAAAAGCATAGTGAGACAAATATTTCTGCGACAGGTGCTAGACGTTCTCCTTCCTCCAGTGCGAGCTGCCATCACTGACAGACATTCCTGTTAACCTTTTTTTTTGCATGAAAATGAGCTCAGAGTACTCGCATAGTCACTAATTATGTTTCAGGCGAGGAGGTAGTGATAAAGATGTGAAAATTCAACCATTCCAGCTACACCACAACCATTTTATCTGACGATGCACTACCTAGGGGAATATCTCCTGAATGCTCATTTGGAGCCAGTTTTAAGCGTCTGGATGGGAACTACTTAAATCTGGGATTTACCAATATCTCAGAGACTGTGTGGTGTTTTGAGGTTCTCCAAAAAAGTTTGAGGATTATTTACCAACAATCAGAGTTTATGTAGCACGGGCAAGATTACCATCTGTACAAAGGTTTGACAAAACTTAAGGACTTCATTAGTAGAGGACAAACAGAAAGATCGGGGATGATTGTCCACTCTATTTGAGGCTCAGAGAAAAGGCCTGAAGGAGATGAAAACAGAACGACCATCTCAAACACTCCTTTCTTGCAAAAGCTGGGGATGCCACAGTTGCTCCAGACAGGGCAATGTGAAAGAACGAGAAGGAATCCAAGGAAGGTGCATTTGTGCCTCTCCCTGCTTCCCAGCAGAGGACACAGACCACCAACAGAGGACACAAACCTGGCAGCCGTGTCCCCAGGCAGCAGCACATCCATGAGCAGCCATGGATGGAGCAGAGGGCCATGCCATGGCTCATCTGTCTAACCGGGAGCTGGGGACTATCCTTTGACACCTGCTTTGAACCCTACATGTGGGCTGGCCAAGGGAATCGAGGAGCATCACCTCAGAACTAAACAACATATGTTGCTCAAAGCAATAAATAACCAGAAAATAATCAGGGGACTTTTAATGCTCTCCCTGCCCAGTTGTTGCTTACAAACAACAGAGTTTCATCCACCATGCACTAGGCAATCTTAAATGATTGAGATGTCTTCTCTTCCATCTAGATAAGCTTTGGATATGCATCAAATGTTGGTGATTATTCTTTGAATATTTTTGTTTTCTCCCTTGTGACTTGAGGGATCAGACCCAGCTTTCCTACCCATTAGGCACATAGTCTCTTTGTATTCATTTACTGAAAAAAAGTTCACCAGGAAGAATATCCCGAGTTCATGTGCAAATTGAAGAAAAGGCAAAGCGGCAGCATTTACTGTTGGATATTTCATTCCCAAAAGTACGGTTAAATTACAGTCGCATAGAAAAACGCAAACAGAAAATACATGCATATCGAGCAGATACAAGCCAAGTGTAATCATGCATAACAAAAACAGATGAAAAAAAAAAAATTGCTGAAGGAAAGGAACACCATCGTCCGTACCCCCAAGTAGCACTTAAGCCACAACGACTGACAGATGGGCAGAACTTTAGGCCATGTGGTTGGTAAAAACGCGCTCTCTGTCTTCCAGATGTGAGGACTGCCAAGAAAGGCACACGGGGGAGTCCAGCCGGCCTGGGCTGAGAGCGTTTCCTCTGGCTCTGGTGTAAGAGAGAAGAGGGAAGGTGCCACAGAGCCCTCCCACACGTTTTGGCACCGCTGCCTCGCCACAAAACGCTGCCTAACGGAAACTAATGACCAGAGGAGTTTCAGAAATAATTTTCTGTTGATCTGGAGTAAATTCTCTACAAGAGAGCAGTACACCCAATCACAAACTGTCCGTCTACATCCAGGTCCTCATAAATCAACGTTTACTGAGAGAAGGAGGAAGATAGTGAGATTTACAGCAAGAGTAATGGGCAATTTCCCCCGGCGGGCTGGCTGCTGGGCACCGCGCTCTGCGCTCGCCTCCCCCCGGCCCTGGCACAGGGAACAAGAAGGTCCAGTAAAAATATCAATGAGCAGAAACGATGAATAATTGCCTTCCTAAGCACTCGGATCCCCACGCAGCCCTCTATAAACCTTTGAGGTAGTCGGGGCATTAACAATTTTGCTATTCTTTTCTTCTGGCCCAAATGCAATTTGCATCATTAAGGACATTTCTTTTCCCTTCTAAACTTTGCTGGGCTTTTTTTTTTACGCTGGTGTTTCTTCACGAACAATAGAGCTTCTTGGGTTAATTCTTTCTGAAACAATTCGCCCCAAATATAACATGGTCTGTCATCGTGCTCCACTGGGTTTCCACCCATTCTGGGAGGCACTAAGCATAGTGCTGCTAATTTGTGCTTAACAAGGATGAGTATTACGTCCTCATACTTAGATAGCTCGACTTGGATTTAGGTACCTAAATTTAAGCACTCGGGCTTGAAGGCTTTGGCCATCTTCACAGAATCAATACTGCTCTGCTTTCAGAAGTCATTAGTTTCTGTTGTAGAACCACTTAAATCAATGCATATTTCAGGAAGGTTGCTATGGTGTAAAGGCATGAGATGATCTGCGTAAGGACTCCACAGACACCCTAAACAGCACGGAAGACACGTGTACAAACGGTGCATGTTACAGATCCACAGAGAAAACACTGACAAGTGCAAGTCCTATCAAAATAATTAGACCTGTCAAAGATAAAATGCTTCAGGAAATTAGTCTGATATAACATTTCAATGTTCAGGAGTCAGAAAGTCTGATTTTTTTTTTAAACTCCTAAAATGTATCTTGTTTTTAAAAATTATAATACAATTTTTAAGGGAAAAAAAACACCTAAACATCTCAATGTCAATACTCCCAAAACAAAATATTTTGATCCATGTGAAATGATCTTCTCCTTTGCCAACTACGATTTTTAGCTCCAGTAATTTAAAATTTGGGAGCTTTCTTGCACTTCAAAACCTTGAAAGCCTTTGTTAAATGGAATGTCCATCCTGTGCAGCTGCAGTAGTTTCCTATCTGAAAACAATATTGCCTCTGTTGATAAGAACTAGAGTTTTTCTCAACTATTTATAGCTTCTTTTATGAAAAATAATGAAGTTGCTGATGTTGTATCTACACTGGCATACAGTAAATAGATAAATAGCTTGTCAAATGGCGAGCTCATCAAAGAGAAACAAGAGAGTTCTGGACCCTTGTGACGGTTTATACAAAATTAAGTAATGACATGCAAATTCTGTCACGCAGTCCACAGCCAGACCACTTGATCACAGATGAAGGATACCGCTGATTCCAGGCTCTGGCTTGATTACAACCCTTAGCAATGCCAATCCAGATTTTGCAGCTGTAAACTCCATGGAGGGACCCCCCACCTTTGGGGCAAAGGCCAAACGCTGTCTCACAAAGTTTCCGAAATGCAGGTGGAGGTCTCGGAAGGTTTAACGAGACCAGAAACTCCGTGGGGAGCTGATTTCTAACACAAGCTGCCTTTTCTGTGACCACAATCATCAGCTGCCAGTAATTGGACCCGTACTTTCTATAAGGTGCCCTAGCTGACATTTCAATTACCCAAAAGAGGGACCAGGAAACCAGCGCTCGCAGTAGCCAGTTCTCCCTAAATGCTCTATTACACAAACATTTTTTCACTGCAATGATATACGTGCCTATAAATAAATAAATAAATAAAGGAGATAGCAGCCTATACTTGCCTGTAATGATGCCGTTTTTCTCTACAGGTTCTTGCCAGCTGACCTTGAGAGACGTGTCCAGAATCTCAGTGAAACTCAGGTGTCCCACCGCTCCTGGCTCTGGCAATCAGAAAAGGAAATCTGTTAGCGGGAGAACCCCACGTGCTTCTCATCCGATTCATGTGGCAAGGTTAAGGCTGAAGAAATCAAACGGTGAGCCGGGCCAAGGGAAACCTGCTGGAAACATCAGTTGAGAGCTGCAGGGGAGAAGGGGGACCGCAAGGTGTTAAGAAGCACTTTGGCTATCATCACATAAATTATTTTATCCAGTCATCCTCCTGACTGTGCAGGGAACTGGAGAGTGGCAGCAGGAGACTTGCACGCAACTTGTTCTCTGCCTCTTTTCTTGATCTAATCTAATTAGAACAATCAAGCTGGCAATCCTGGAAGCGGTTGCGGTTGCTGTTTACCCTCAACGACAGCGTGTGGCATCTACCCATGCTGCTGTGTGGAGCTTGTCCGGCCCTAGGGATGGAGCAACACCACCAGCATCCCCTCATCGGGAAACAGCCTTCTGGCTGTGCAAGGTCAAAGCAAGGACAGAGTCACCAAGCCTCTGCTTGGATAGATTCTCTCCAAACAACTCTAAAAACCTCCAACATAATGGCAACTGTCTTCTGTAAAATGAATACAAGTGTGTGAAACTTTTTAAAGGATTTTTATGATGTAGCTCAAGAGCTCTTAAAAATTTCAGCTCCCCAGTGTGCAATGAAAGAGCATAAAATGGAATGACTGTCAAGAATATGCCATCCTCCCTCAATTTTGATCTTCAAGGAAGACATCCTGACTGATTTTTGATCCAACTGCTGTTCTCTCTTCAATCGATGTACTGGAAAAAGGAGTTTTTGTTCACTTTGTATTCACTGTGCTTCTATCATTGGATCCCTGCCTGAGTATCCTCCAGCTCCACTGACATCAGTTGGCAATTTCTCGTCTGCAATTTCATATTTTGTTTCCTCTTCACTTTAGTCCAGTTTCTCATTCCCCTCCAGCTATGACAAAAAAAAAAAAAAAAAAAAGCCTGCCAGTAGGTCGGCTACAACCACATTTGCAATTCTGCAATCCTAGGGAGGAAAATTTCCAAATCCACTCTGTGCTATCTAGTAGTCAAAGCATTACAGAGAGAATTGCTGATCTGGTAGCGGTCTCAGGAATACCCAACAAGAGCTCAGCAATTATGCATTATCGGGGACCGCGTATCTGCAGACATGCAACCCACACACTCGCAAAGCTTCCCTCCAATTAGTGCCTGCAGTTGGAGTCCCGTTTTAATGTCATAATGAAAAACAGGTGCAGGTTGCTCCAAGCCAAGACACATCGCTTCTGACTGGATGTCAGGTTTTATTTGACCCATAGTTCATCAGCAAACTGAGTGTTTGCGCTATTTTTTTCCTAAAGGATTGCCTAACTTTGCTCTACAGACAGAAAATTATCACCTGAGAACATGAGTGACAACCCTTTCAAATCTTTTTTCCCACCACATAAATCCTGAAGCAACTTAAATTCAATGAGTTCTCCACAAAGATGCACTTATACCATCCTACATTTAACTTCTCAGGCACCATGAAAACCAAGGAAAGCAATTCTGAAGGATCAAAAAAAAAAAAAAGTAAAAAATAATCTTGTTTCTCTCTACTGCTGAAGCTCCAAGCAGCTGCATACACCAAGAAGTGTTTAAATTGTTCTACAAGAGACAAGTCTGGCTTTCTCTTGTTTTATGGCTCATGATGGAATTTTCTTGTGTTTAAAATGGCATGTGATCCCGGCATTTCCCTAGGATAATCTCAATGCCTTGACTGTGCCCCTTCTCCCCCTTTGCACAGAGTCTTCAAGGCTCCTTTCTACAGCCTTTCCTTCAGCAGAAATATTAAGTCTCATTCCTCTTCCCAGCTCATTTTCATGAAATCCTAGGAAATCTTCGGTTTCTTACTCTTCCGTACTCACTGAAATCAACCACAGGGTTCAAAAGTCATTGGAGGGAGAAAGACAGATGGACCTAAGACAGTCAGTCAGACACATTTACATCATTGTCAAAAGCCTCATTTCCTTAGGAAAACAGGCAAAAAAGTTAATACCTCACACAGGAGCCTAACGCATGTTTCTCTTTCTTCCATGCTTTTTGCTTTAACCCCAGATAAACACGGAGGAGTTTATGGCAACGCTTCACATGGATTTCTGGTAGTTAAACTGCTGTCTTTGTAATCTTCTAGTCTACAGTCTGCTCTTGGGGCACAGGTGTAGCATATGGAGAAGACTGACCACAAAAGGAAAATCCATGGGAAAATAATCAATTTTCTTCATATTCTTTCAAGAGTATCTCATGAAAAATTAGATTAGCACTTTAAGTCTCATTTCTGTGAACGTTAATGATAATTAGATTTTTCTTTACGGGAACACTGACTAACCTAGAAGATCCCTATGAAGCCAAAGTAGTATTTCTAAAAACAATACCTTAATGGATGTATTAGACCTTTTTTTTATTCGGATTTGAATGTGAAAAATGTGCATCAGTGTTTATGATGCTCTGAGACAGGAAGATACTGGAGCACTGGCCAGAGCCAAGATCACCCTGGACACAGAGGTGGCTATGATGGCCACGGCAATTTAATTGCTATCTGCATCAGACACATGCTAAATGTGCGAGTCCCAAATATGTCTTGAACAAACCCTTCCATGGGGCCACAGAGGCCAAAATATTTTCTGATTCAAGAATTAATTTATATGCTAAACTATCCAGCTCATCTTTTTTCATCCTATGAACTCAAGTTCAGTTTTGCAGAATAAAAGTTACTGCATTGTTATGATTCTGATTCTTTTATACAAACACTCGCAATATAATACAGACATGGACATTTTCAATATAGTGAATAACAGAAAGAAACAATCATAAATTAATCATTCACCTTCACAGGAAGTTCCAGTGTTCCATATTTATTTGGATGCCTGAACATAGATTTCAGAGCATAAGGGTTCACAGACATAAAGAACATGTTGTGTGTTAGCTGAACCAGACTATGAACCTTTCAGCTTCTGACCAACGTAAAAAAATTCATCCAGTGTATAATGAGAAAAATATCAAATGCCTTTCATTTGCCACAGGCTGAAAGAACACACAGAGACAAGTGGCTGAGGTTACTGTCTGATACAAAGTGACCTGACAAGAGATGACAAACTGATGGTGAACCCAAGATCCAATTTTAAGCGCCTAGATTTGAAAACGCTGGCTTTTCTATCCAACCAAACAATATCCAAGCACTGAGATTCTCCACCAAGTGCTGACTACTCACTGTCCTCAAGGGTGCGCAGGAGCTGGGGTGTGCTTCGTGGTCCATCGCCAGGGGTGGTGAAGCACAGGACCGACGTGTAGTACATGGTGTATTTCTTCAGGTTGGTGATACAGCCACTATGAACCCCGTGAAAATCTGGAGCGATGGTGACCACAGTCAAAGTCTCTGGAGCATCCACTGGCCAGGCCAGAAGCTAGAAAATTCAAACGCGGATGAGCTCTCATTAGAAGTTGTGTCTATTTGGAATCAAAGGAGGCTTGGCTGCCAAAACCATCTTAATCTGATTGTAAAAAAAAAACAAAAACAAAAACAAACAAAAACCAAGCAATGGTGTTAAACTACTGTCAGCTCTGACACTGAGCAGATGGATATAACGCTGTTACTGTGATAACTGGAGGGATGTGTATAATCCTCACTAGTGATGGGGGACGCACCGACACCGGGGAAGTATTGCAGTTCTCAGTGTCTGCTGCTGAACAATGCCAAAATTATTCCGAATGATTATTTGTACAACATGTGTCTTTAGTCTCTCTCTGGGCTGCTCAGACCAGGCTGGGCAGTCTCTGCAGCTGAAAGGAAGCTGAAGGAAGAAAAGCACTTTTAGTGCTACTCTAAGGAAAAAAAAAAAAAAAGCTTTATCATGTTTTTGGGGTTCCTTTAAAGATCCCACTGGCTGGTGAGGTTTGGGTAGGGGGGGGAGGTGGAGAGAGAGGGAAAATCTCCTTCCCCTCCCGCAGCCCCCCAGCCCCACACTGATCAGGGTAAGAATATTACAGTGTTGGGTGTTTTGGGGATATCCAAACTGTGAGTGATTCAAGAGGTTCTGGGACTAGAGGAAGAATAGAAAATGGTTGTAAAGACAATTACTACAATTTTCAACACCTGGGCCCCAAAAGTGAGGCTCCTGAAGACATTTTCATGCATTTAAAGTAGTGTGCTCGTCAGATGTGCTCAGTTCTTCCAGGTTTCACTCATCCCAGTGGATCTACTGGGTGATCAATATTTTTTAGAATGGAGTACCTTATGTGTAGGTACCTAAATGAGGACTTAAAGAATTTATTTCTGGCAAATTACTTTGAAATTTTAAAACAATCTTTGAAATCGCCTTAATGGCTTGGGGGTCTAAGGCTTTAAAGTGCTTATGAAATTTTTATTTTGTCCAAAAATCTTTATCTTGTGGCCTTATATAAGCATATTAAAATTCTAGGCTTACTCGGTATCTGTGTAAATCATGCTACTTGTATTGATTTCAGGCTCATAAACATGAATAGATGCCTGAAATAAATGAGACATATTTGACCCATTTAGCCAATGTCTATAGTTTCTGATAATCAGAAAGCACAGTTAGAGGACTATAAGGAGTAATTTTGTTAGGAATATTTCATATTTGAAAAGGTGCACTTTACCACTTCTTGAAATGCAAATAAATTCCAAAGAAAAGATAAAAATGGAAAACGGTTGATGGAATAGTAAGTTTTATTTTCTTTTCTAAATCACCTTTGTGGATTACAATTGGCATTTATAACTTTGGAGGACTGAACTTCTCTTTTTTGAGTATGTTTCATTGCACAGTCTTCAGGAAACATGCAAAAAATGAAGGTGAATAATTCTGTCAGTTAAAGGAAAAAAGTGTGTTTAATCCTTCAGAAAAGCAAAGGCCTAGCTTTGAGTACTAGTAATTTATATATCATACAAAAAACTATGCAAAAGAAGTAACTGGCAGCAATGTTCTCACACATCCTTTGTGCTGCAGTTCACAATCCCTATGAGAACCAGAGATGGTAAAGCTGTTGCAATCTACTGCAATCAAAGAAATCCAAGCAAAGAGAAATTTTCATTATTTCAAAAGTTTTCACTGACCACTGATAGCTAAAAATTAGAATTTCAGTTATTTTATACCATTACTAAAGAAATAGAAACATAAATTAGAAATAGCTACGCGATGAGACTAAGGATCTTCAGACTGAAACTGAATAAAATAAAGAATAAAAGTCTGAAATATGACTTTTGCAAATCTGAGTGAGCTCACCATGCTTGGACTTGTACCAGAAAATTATAGTACACTGCAGTCCAATGAGCCCAAAAAGAGCTTTTATTCTCCAGAGTCTGAACAGAAGCCAAGTACTACTGTTGTATCCAGGTTTCAGGATATATTCTTGCAGCCCTGTCAGGCACCTAGTCTTGAGAGCTGATTCTATCTCTGGGAAAAAAATAGACAAACCCATCTACACATATATAATACTTCAGCAGCGGGATTCTGAAACCATCACTGGTTTTTTTTTTTTGAGAAATATATAGATGGGGAAAATACTAAAACTCCCATGCGTACCTGTCTCAGTTTCTCCATCACTTTGAGAAATTCTTAAAGATGCCTCAAGTCTCCCAAAACTTCTAAAATCTACACCACCTACACTCCCTCAATTCACAGCTTTTTTTTTCTGAACTACACATCCTCAGCACTGGTGAGGCCTCACCTCGAGTACTGTGTTCAGTTTTGGGCCCCTCACTACAGGAAGGACATTGAGCTGCTGGAGCATGTCCAGAGGAGAGCCAC
>JAOQGH010000069.1:3631534-3665157 GCA_025769975.1 Gallinago jamesoni | reverse complement strand
GGCAGGGGAGGTTTAGATTAGATATTAGGAAGAATTACTTTACTGAGAGGGTGGTCAGGCACTGGAACAGCCTGCCCCGGGAGGTGGTGGAGTCCCCATCCCTGGAGGTATTTAAGAGACGTGTAGACGTGGCTCTTCAGGGCATGCTCTAGTGCCCGAGATGGTTGGTTTGTGGGTGGGTGTGATGTGGTGGGGTGTTGTGGTTTTTGTTTTGTTGTTATTTGGGGTTTTGGTTTTTTTTGAGGTTGGACTCGATGATCGCAGAGGTCCCTTCCAACCATGATGATTCTGTGATTCTCAGCTCACCCAACACCTAAATCAACTTCTTCCTCCCTGCTCATAAAAGGTACCCATCTTCCCTATTCCTGCTCTGTCATTCCTACAAGATTTCTCCTTGTTCATTCCATGAATGTTTTTAAACCCTTTGTTTATTATGCCCCGGCTGCTGAACGGTTGAAGGAATTTCTATTAAGCAGTCCTTCCTGAGAGACAGAAATAAACCACTCCAGCTACCTTCTTAGCATACACTCCACTGGCCAGAGTGCCAACAAGTGCTCTGTTAAGCACTCTCTACTCTGCGTACCGTAATAGATATTTGCCAGTTGCCCCATCAACAGGGACTTATCATGCTAACTCCGTGTCATCAAGCATGATTAATAAATTTTACATTCTTGTATCTCCCAAATCATCACAGCGGGGAAGTTAAGACAAATATTTAGTGTGATGTCTTGCTTCCTAATAAAATGAACAGGAATTTTGCATTAGAGTAAATAGAAATCTCAAGGTTGATTTTCAGTGGCAACAATAACATATCTCCTGTGCCGACTTTCCAAACTGTTTGACATTGAACTGCTTTTTGGTTTTGGAAACTCTCCAGGTAAATGACAAAGCTATTTGGACTTCTAGTCATAGACATATTCCCTTTTCAGAACTTGCATAAATTAGGAGCAACAACTGCTCACTTTTCTCCATTCTACTGGTGTAAGATACCCGTGAAAATATACAGTCACTTCAGAGATTCAGATATTAATAGATGCAACTCCTTCCTGTTAGAGACCAGGACAGTTAAGGCAAATGTTATTTGAAGTTACAGAAATTGTGTTTCCTCTTACCTTGTATCCTTGGTTAATACCATTGATGAACTGTTGGGGTGGAGGTTTCCAGAGGAAATGGATGGTTGTGGAGTTCACAGCTTCAACCTGCACATTCTGCGGTGGGGCTGTAGGCACTGCTCCCAGGCGGCAGAGCGGAGGAGGGACAAGGAGACAAACGAGAAAAGCGATTCACTGCCATTGACGAGTCACAAAGTAATAGCAACCTTGAGAAAAGGATGCACTTCTTTTGAAAGGGCACCCAGCAACGATTTGGAAAGAAGGGTAATCGGGTTAATTTCTCATTCTGTATTGGAGATTCTTTCAAGGAGATGAAATGATTTCTGTAGCTTATTATTCCGTAGATGACTTTCTCATAAAGACTTGAGACAGAAGCTAGGTAATGATAGGTGAACACATCTCTTTCAATTATCCATGACTGCACAGAGACTGAACACTTTCAGAAAGAAATTCCTTGAGTCTTTTAATACTGCACAATTCCCCAGATCAGACAAGCAAACATGGAGTTTTCACAATTAAAAACTCTAATTGTGAATTATAATCTGGCGACAGCAGCTGTTTATTATTTACTGCTGCTTAAAGAATTAGCACCAGTCATATTGCATGCAACAAAGATTTTTCTTGGGAACTGGAGATGTTCTTGTTTTATCTTGATATTATATTCATTCATGTATACTGAATTGATTATGTATATTCTGAGCCAATACATCCTTTAATCTACTAAAAGTTGCATAAACATTTTATGCCACATGTTTAAGTAGACAGATGTTTTCTCAATACAAAAGAAAGCATGGAACATAAAGGCATACTGCCTTCAAACAACAAAAAATAACACCTAAATATTTTGCCATTTAATACGATGTCTCTTGAAATATCTTCCAGGCAATTTCTTCAACTTATTGCTTTAGAATGTCATTTCTATACTTCTTAGAGGAAAGAATACTAATAGACAGGTCTATTTTTCTGAAATTACCAAGCTCATAGTAAGTTTAAGAAAACAACTGCTACTTGAGTATAAAAAAAAATGGGCTAATACCCTTTGAACCCTAGAAAATAAGTTTAATAAAGCTTCAAAAAATATTAACAGCCAAATACATTTGTATTCTAGAAAAGAGAAACTATGTACAAGTGGCTTTGAAGCCTGGAAAGCCTTGTTCCTTCTGCATCCAAGAGAAAATTTCTACCAAAGCCCAATGACCTGTGCTTCTAAAAAGTATCCACAATTCCCACTGAGAAATAGTGGTTTGCTCCATACTTTTCAAAAACAGGTCACAAACTTTTAAAGCTTCAAAGTAGTTTTGGAAGATGAGTCTTTGTATGGAGAGGAAATCGAGACATTAAGTTCAAAAATGTAAAAATGCCCCTTTTCCCACCAAAAGCTATGTTTGTTTGAAAGAGATATAAAGGGACATTATTCTTAACTGGTGTGCAAGCTATAGAGAGACCCGAGCCAGCAGAGCTAGGACAATGTGCACTTATCAAAGACATTCACAACCTAGAAACATCAACACAAAAAAATGGAGAAATGCTCAAAGATGTCACGTTTGAAATGACAAGAACATCCACTTCCATGCTGTGTCACACTAAAACTCCCTGATGCCTACCCATGGCTTGAAAATTTAGCTCTGCACATTTTTTTTAACCTTAGAAACTGCATATTGCTCAGAACTTCCTTGCCCTAATTTAAAACCTGATGTCACAATTTATGAACTATGCATAATTATTAAGTTCTAAAACCAGAATTTATCTGATAGTACTCTAAATTTTCATTAGAATCTAGGTCCTACTTCCTGCCATGTGTCATAATTCCTTCTTTGCTTTTGGAAGGCATATTTTCTTAATGACCTGTAGACATCATAAAGCTTTTGTAGTTAAGAGATTCACCAAATCACCCTGATACACAGTGATATATATTAAAGTCACTTTACAGTCACAACAAGCTGCTTTGGCTGCATTCCCCAACTAAATGTATTTTTTTCTTACTCATATTCTTTGATGAAACTGTTTATTATGAGAGCCACAATATGTATTTTAATTTGCTTTTGTGTGCAATACTTTGTATAATTGATGGTCAGCGTGACTAAGATTTTCTTTTAAATCAAAATTCTTATTTCCGTGCATATCTGCATATTCAGAAATTCTAACTGCCAGAGTTTTGTCACCGCAGAAGACAATTGTGTTAGAAGCCTTCAAGTTAGTCTGTTATCAGAAAGTCACCTGGATATCACCTATAGATTAATCTCCTTCTGTCACGAAGGCTAAATCAGCTAAGCATCATCTTCTCCACTCATTGCTCTTCCTTCTGTTGAAATGCTGCATTACAACTCTATTTATATATGCTGGCTTGATTTTATAACACAATTATCATACAGAAAATGTATACATAACCCCTATGCTGCCCACTGACGGCCACACTTGAAGAAATACAGAACTTTGGCAGCAACAGGAAGAGCCTGTTTTTCCCGGAGCACATACAGAAACACATACAGGTGACCCAAGAGTTAATGGTACCACCAGTCCCAGCAGGACATTTATCATTTTCCTGAAACACAGATTAGCACACACATTGCTGCTTCATTTCTATGGGCATTATTTTCTTTAGTGGAGGATCCCATGGATGCTGTACAATGAATAGCAAATTTCCAGTGATTTCAATATCACAAGGAGTTCATTCTAAGGGTCTGATGAGTCTTTTAGATACTATTCAAAATACTGCAAATTTTTTGAGAGGGGAAAAAACCCTGCATCAGCAAGCTCCAAGTTTTCATTTGCAGTCCTTACAGTACTCAAAAAAGCCCAGGCAAGCACTTTAGGATAGGTTTACTACAGTTTTAGATACGTGGATAACCAAATGCATTAGTTATTTCATTTTAAAAGGGAAATATTTTTCTTTCATTAGCAGTTAATTTCCTGAAATAAGTATAAACCATCATAGCACAAAAAGTACCTGTTACAAGAAGAAAAATGGTAAAAATTATGATCAGAAGACATAAAACCTTCAGAATCTTGGATATCATGATTTATATTACAATTCCTCTTTGGACATCGTTACTGAAAAATCAACATCTGCATCTCAATTAATGCATTTAAAAGATGGAAAGAATGTGGTCCATCTGATATGTATAAGCTTAATTACACTGCAGAAGACATAATATAGTACAGTTTTATATTTTTTAATCAGTAAAATATTGGCATTATAATCTCAAATTTACTTCAAAGTCCCAGGATAAAGTTCTCCTTTTATGTCCCGATATTAAAGGCTTCCTTGGGTATCTGAACGGTTTTGCATTTAAAAAAAAAGAAAAGTTCAACAGAAGCTAAATCAGAACTGACCTTCTGGTCCCTTTAAAACTCAAACGCTTTTCCAACATCACAGTTAGTAACTTATTGAAACTGCGACCATCCACATAAAGGATTTGCTAATTGAGCGGTAGATCTCTCTCCTCTTCCTACAACTGTCTTGTCGTCAACTGACACAGAAGCTACCAACATCAAAACGGTGTTTCAAGAGTGATCCCCAAGTATTTAAATGCTCATTTTTTAAACCTGTTCTTCATCATGTTTGCAAGTATTCCTAAACCACCTCGCAGTGGAGACCCATCTGGGAGTCCTCTTGGAATTGCAGATCAAATTGATCAGACAAAACCAACTGTTACTTTCTTTCCGACGAAGTTCACGGGGTCGGAAATCTGTTAAGAGCTCAGCCCCCTGGACGGCAAGTTAACGTGCAGCATTCTAAGCAGAAAAGGTCATGGAAGCACTCTAGATAAAAGCCATTAAAAGGGTTTGGCTGATGAGATAATTGAGAGAAGAGAAGACATTAAGGTTAAGCATGTGTACATGTAATTAGGCTGTCTCAAGCTATGTGCAAATAGCATGTAAACCCCGTAGAGATTCTGACAGCCAGACTCCTGGTCTTAAATAAAGATCTTCAACACAGGCTTATAGAAAGTCTCCGGCTCCTCCGGAGCTCCTGACCTTTGAGGTGGCAGCTTCCATGTCTCAATAAGGCAGGCTGAGGGAAGTGCGGGTTTTTCTCTGTGTAAAGGTTTGGTTGTTCCATTAATGCAGTGGCTCGAGGTGCTAAACTGCACATCCCTGGTGGGAGCAGCAGGGAGAGTCTGTTGTGGGGGCAGGAGGTTCCTCCTGGGAAGCCTTCTCTCCCCCTGGCTGACATCCTTTCTGTGCTATGAACTGCATCAGGCACAGAAAATGTCTCTGCAATCCTATTTGAAATTCAGCAGTGTGGGATTTGGCACTAACAGGTGAGTTTTGCTTCTTGCAGCTGGGAAATGACTTCTTCCTTTCTTGCGTGCCTCTCACAAGAACAAGATTAAAGTCTTTATTGAAGAGCTGGGGACCAGGGACCTCATGGAGACAACTGTTAATTTGACCACCTTTGTGAAGTATTTTTTTATTTTTTTATTTTAAAAGCAGTAGATAGCAAATGACACCAAACAGTGACAAAACTGAGAAGTATAAAATCCAGCCACTACAACTCCAACCTGGTTCTGCACAGGAGCAGTTGGGCCCAACGTGGCCATGGCTTCAAGGCTGTTGGTAGGTTCCCCAAAAGAAGCGAACAAGGATCTTCAATATGCTTTTGCCAAGAAAGCCTGGGTGAAAACTAAGGGAAATCTCCACTGAGATAAAATTGAATGCTTGTAAAGGACGCTCCATATCCAAAGATTCCTTTTTCAAGATTATTTCCTACATAAAGTAAGAAGTTTTCAGTTAACTGAGTTTCTCCAGCTCTTCTGTTCTCAAGTCCTATAAATTACTCCGATTCACCTCCTACTGCCTAGGAAGAAATCACCTTGGACCTGGCTGAACAGACTAATCTCGCTTTTATCCTTCTCTCCACACCATCAGGATTCACAAGTTGTGTGACTTTCCCAAGGGAAAGGAAGGACCCTTTACTCAGACTTTCCTGGCCTTTCAAGGTGTCCACACATAGCACAGAAGGGAAAATAAACTAATATTGAACTACATGTTGAGAACTATGAACTTCAGGACTTAAGACCGGCCTTTGGGATATGCATCAAAAGACAGACATAGCACCAAAAGTAGACACACAAGTTGGTTCATGTCAATACCAAGACCCTAATGAAAGTTCTTATAAGTTTTGCCTTGCCTAAATCTAACGAGTGGTGGGAGTTTTTCCCAGAGAGAGAAGTTCAGAAGTATTTGTGACAGTGAGATAAAAGAGACAGACTCAAAGTAAAGGATGGAAGCTTCTGCTTTCTCAAATCAACCTGCAGGAAAAGGTAAACATGTCCAATATTGCAGAGCAGGGACAACATCATCAGAAAGACATTTACACATCCCACGAAGCTACTCTTATATGAAAAGGGATGGGGAAACTTCAGGTTTTCATATGGCAATGAAAAGTCCTGCAGGACACTGTTTAAATAAGTAAAAATTGCCCTACGCAAAAGGCTGGCACAAATCCCTCTGAATCTGATGTTACTCTGAAGAGTAACATCAAAGTAAGGAACAGCAGGAGAAACTGTGATGAAGACAGACCTACATATACAGAGCATCAAAGGATTAGGCTGAATATCACTCCGAAAAGACTTTCAAGATTTAGAGACAGTCAAACTGTCTGACCCCAGTGCTAGGATGCTCAGTGCTTTGCCAGTAAGTCTTTCTGACATTTTATCTAACTGACATTATGTGCTACTTTCTTTACAAGTTTACATCTTTCAGCATCTTGCGAGTTTGGCCACATTCTAGAAGTTGGTGATTTTTGAAGAGCTTTGAGTAGCTGATTAGTTATCAGTGCCTAAAGTGATGCCAGAGGACTAATAAGGGATTAATAGACTGGGTTCTGGTATAAATCCACAGCTTATATGGCCAGTCAATACTCCCTATGACAAAGATGCCAATGTGCTGATCTGCTCCTGCCAGCGGGTTGATCTGCTCCCAGCCTTCATTTCCTGCCAGGCGTTGACTGCACGGCACACTTGATTAATATGAGGTATTTCAGGTATTTTTCATCTGCAGACAGACAGGTTCTTGCCAGCATAGCTCACATCATTTAATGCATGTCAGAACAGAGGCAGCGGTGGTGGTGGTAGGAGAGGGGGATGGATGGGAGTGTGTGTCTTTGACATTTATCTCCGCTCATATTAAAATCAGAATAAGATTTACAAGGCAGTTTTACATATGGCTTTTTCTTACTCCTGCTGGTTCGGTTTAGGAAGGACATTCCAGAGCAAGAAACAGCCATTGGCTTTTCCTATTGATTCCCAACTACAAGATAGACAAAGGAGCAGGGGTTTGGACATCAGTGCACTATATAACCCAGTTTCAAATTATATCGCTATCAATCAGCCTCCCTTTTCAACTGTAAATGTAAAAAGGCTTCAAACTCTTTTTAGAACAGACCACATGCCTTTGGTGATTTGCACAGAAGCCCACCAAGGCATTCTTTAGGAGATGCCACCATCCATGAAGTAGTTATTTACTGCTATAAATAGGAAATATCCAGGTTTCCTTCTATGTCTACTCACCATTGAGCATTTAGGAACTACTTGAAGACAAACAGGCCGTTGCAGGTTGTCCTGCTGTCTAAACACTTGCTGATTAATATGAATGCAGGACTGACTACGCTTAATTTGTAACAGAGGATTTATATCCTTATAAATGACAACAGACAGCCAATCAATAAAGGATGATAATAACAGCACATAATATCAAGGGAAATTAGAGTCAATGGCAGGGTTTAAGAAAAAGAGTGTGAAGTCCAAACCTCAGTCTTAATAGATGGAAGGTTAAGGTGCTATGATAGCTTAAAATGTGCAAATAAACAAAGTAATGAATTACGAGCATATTCACAAAAGAGATTACAATTCTGTGTGCAAACCAATTCTCAGCAGAAATCTGGTCTTTAGTGGGAAACAAAACATTAATCCTGGCTGCAAGGAGAAGACTTTAAGAAAAACATTTCAAGGTCTGCTATAAATACTCCTAGAAAGAGGTTGAGTGTGTCTAGATTCATCTAAACTGTGAGACTTTACATGCCCTAAGATAAAATATGGATAGCTTCCTTCTTTAATTGTTGTGGTTAATTAGTGTTTCATATGAATAATCTTTTCTTAAAGATGTCCCTATACCTGAAATTAAATGCAATCGCATTATAATGTACTCCTAGTAACAATTAACAAACAACTACATGTTCTTCACTGATTGTAAATTAACTGATGTACTGTAAAACTGCAGGATTTTAAAACAGTTTAATTGTTTTATAACCAAAGAAGTAGAGACCATGAACTGTCCAGTGCTCAGAATGCAACACTATCCTGCAATTATGGCAATATATGAAAGCTTTAAGGGGCTGGTACTTAATTATCCTACGGATTTTTATACTAATCTAGAGGTGTAAACATGCCTTATACTGGCTGTAAAAAGTAATTACATATCCTTTTGTTGATGTAATTTATATTCTTCTTAAAGCACTTACCAGAAAGGTGTGGAGGAGCTGTAGCATAAAAATCAGGGCTTTAAAGATCATTTTATCTTCCTCCTCACCAATGTCTGCACCATTCCTGAAACGCTACAAAGCACTCTTTCTCCACAGACCATATTTCTCTCCCTACAGTTCCCTTACAATTTATTACATATTTCTAAAACAAGGTGTTCTGTGATTATCCCAACTAATGTAGCTGGCTTACTCAGCTTTTGTCTCCTGCATTGCATATGTGGCGTATCGCAGCTCTTGACCACGATAAACCCCAATTCCTTGCCCTATTCCCTCTGACTCTCCCGGCAGAGTAACCTCAGCCCCTGCCTCTCACCCGTTCTGTGAGTTCCTTCCACGGGACCCCAGATCTCTTCAGCATTTCCATTTATTTCTTATGCTATGATTGACTCCGACCTGCAAGTGTAGTACCATGTCATCACGAGGGGCAACGAAAATAGATAAATTCTGAATTCACTCACGCCTTTTTCTACAACAGAGATAGTAGCAGAGTCTCATCTTGTCTCTAAATTCGCCATTTGAAATTTGTTGGCGTTTCCTACCCCAGGCTGTCTATCAAATTTGACTGAACTGACCATACATTTTACAAGTTGTGAGGTGGGACTACCAGAAAGTACACCTCCTCTTTTGGAAACCGTGCTATAAACCATGACTACAAGGCACATATTAGTTTGATTTGCTCACCTCCCTGTAAAGTGTACTCTGTCACAGGTCTGCTGAACGCTCCCAGCCCAGCTCCATTGTAAGATGCCACCTGGATTTCATACTGGGTCCAGATGATCAGGTCTTTCACTAAGCAGTAGTTAATTTCTGCACTGGTGATGTTCTTATACTGGTATTCTCCAGGGAGGCCAGCCAGGCGATACCTACCATATGGGAAGAAAAATGTGCTAGTTAATGAGATGGTATCAATTATAGTAAATACTCTGACTAGCAAAATAGCTTCTTTTGTGAAGAGGCAAAATGCAAACTTTTACAGCAGAATTATACAAAGAATAATGAAAAATAATCAGAAACAGACTAACTCCTGATAAGGCCATATCATGTTTGACTGCTGTAGTATTTATAATCTGATCTCTCTGAGATTACATGCTCAGGGCTAAACAAAACGGGTATTTTATCCATTTTTATGGCTGCAGAAAAAATTACAGCTTTTTAAATGTGCCTTGTCTAGTAAAAGCTGTGATTTAGTAGAAAAAATAGCCCAGATGTGATTTTTATCAGGGTGCTGCTGTAAATCAGCTTGAGAAATGTGGTTGTTTTTTTTTTTTCCTTCTCCCCTGAAATCTGAAAGGAAGAGCTCAGAAGGCTTTGACCTTCTGAAGTCTTAGGCATTTCCATCTCTGGCTTCCACCAGGATCAACTTCACAGCATAATTAAAATAAGGACATTAAATTATTAATAATTAAAATATTGAACTTAAGGACTCTCGACTTAAGGACTGGTTAGTCATTGAAATTCCCGGACAAAGGCTGTACCAAATACAGATGAATGGTCAACATCCTGCAACCTTTCTGCTGAGACATGGGAAGCTGAAACACAGACTATATTTTCCCACATAAATTGCAGAAAACAGCCCCTGTGATGAGTTTCTTTAGGCCAAAATACTACGGAGAAGAACTATATTACAGAAAACAAACAAACCTTGCAAATCTGTAAATGCGAATAACACTGTTTGTTTTCCTTCCTTTAGGAAAATGGTAAAATGGATGCTTACAATATACTCATTCAGAAAATATCAGAAAAACAGAGACTGAGTAAGGGGCACAAGGTATTGCTATTCCATGGAGAAGACAAATATGGAAACATTTGTATTTTTATTCACCACACAGCTTATACGCACTCTTATTCATCTTTTGCTTCCCAGTAATCACCAAAGGCTTATTGACACAGAACAATTTCATTGACATCTTGCAGTCTGGTTTTAAATTCACCTACGTTAAATTGGTGCAATTTCCACGACTAGACAACTTCATGTATTTCAGTCGTAGGTTTTGTTCTAAAGTCTCCTTATAAAGAGATCAGTTCTTAACCACTGACAACCCCTCGATTTTCTGCTGAGGAGCTGCTTGCCTGACCATATTGTGGCATACCTAATATCTGTAATGCTACACTGGTGTGATTCCATTTAGGAAATACAAAGGGAAATAACGAAATATCAGCCCTCAGCTGGGTGTATTGAACGTCTTGATCTTTTCTGCTTTATGTAAAATGTACCTTTTCCTTCCTTTTGTCTCCTGTGAAGGTTGTATGCTTCCTGGCAAAGTCAATTCTTTCTGCAGCAGTGTTTTGTCTCACACCTAGTAGACAAGGTGTAGAGCGCTCCTGTGATTTAATCTTTTATGCTGTTAGCATGGCAGCCCTCTAAATGCAGTACTGCCAGTGAGAAAAAGGGCAGAGGAAGGAGGCCAGTTCAGAAATGTCATGTCTTGGTGATTTTTCTCACTATGGACTTTGATGTATACTCCATGTGACTTGTGCAGCGCACCTTCACTTTTAAAGATCAGGTGTGTCATCAATTTAGTATCTTCCATGACTTGAGCATTAGGTTTCTGGGATGCATGGTGGGTTTCATTTTTTTCTAGCCTAATTCTATAGAAATCAGTGCAGAAAGACTTTTCTTCAGTGCACATTGCTATGATCACACAATTTAACTTGGAAAAACAACCTGGTTTATTACTTGGGACAGTTGTGCTTCTATATGAGGAACTTAAATTCCTGTTTAATAAATTGTTTCTCTGCTCTGTAGTCAAGACAAAACATGTAGACATCAAAACTGTTCACAGCTTGAGTGTAATGAATATGATCACTCTCTATTAAAATGGAAAAGAAATGTTACAGCGAAGACAGGGATCAATTATGCTGATAGCTGTTGTAGAAAATACTTAAGTTAAACATTGTTGAAAATGCTACATGGAGAAAACAGAACAGATTGCCAGAAGTAAGAGGCCACGGGATTGCTTTCTCAAAGGACTTAATCCTGCGACTGGGTAAGGCTCACTGAGAATAGCTAAGGAATCAATCCTATCATTGAGCAGACCAGTTTGAAGGAGAGAACTGTGCAAACAGGTAACCAACTCTCATGACGAGATTCCTCCTATAGACAGAAGCTAAAGCACCTTTTCCCACTTGTCCCTGACGACTGGCACAGCTTTCAAACTGCGCTCAGCCCTCGCACGAGGGGCTCACCACCGAAATAGGCTCGGTGCAGGTGACGGGGAGATGAACAGACTTCAGCTCTGCCTGCAGAGAGAAGGAACCTACAGCGCTATTTTGGGAGCTCACCAATGCTCTTAACATCACAAAAGCATTTCCATCCATGCCAGCAGAAGTAGGAGCACAGCATGAACAGGATGCTGGCATTTAAGCTGTAGCGTTTAGTCACCTTTTAGCAGGTCTGGAGGAGATTGTATTAGACATGTCAGCAGCCTGCCTACAATGGGCTGTAACCATCACTTGGAAAGACATCCGTGGTGGTGAAGTGCTTGGGAGTTTCCCACAAAAACTCTAATTTAGATAATGCCTCCCTTCCTAAAGGTGCGGCCCCAGCTGGCTGACAGCACTGCAGGATGCGCAGGATGCCAAACGAGCGTGTAGGCTCTGGCTGAATTGGGTAGGAATGAATAACGGTCCCACAAAATTACGAAAGGGAAATGCTCTGCAGAGTCTCTCAGCGTGGCGACACCCTTTCTGACACAATAAATCCTGTGTAAGCAGAAAGACTGGATGTGTTCAGGATTCCCAGTTACCTGCCTGAATCGGTTTCTCATTAATGCACACAGATGGGGCTGAAGGAATCTTACTCAACTGACTGATTTGCAAAACCAAATCGAGGTCTGCCATGAAGCATCTGACCTGTCATTCCCTCTCTATGTTTTTTTTGGCACAAAACTGAAGTTTATTGATTCTATTCCTGCTCTTCCATAGTGCAGGAGCCCTGTTGTGTCTGTGATAAATTTAATTAACCTTTCTAGCAGGAAATTGAGATTGTAATAAGCAAATATACATCTGCAATGCATAGGCTCCACCTCCCATGTGAACGCTTTTAGTTCTTGGTGCTTTGTTTCACTTTGAAAAAGCTACCTGGGTGTTGAGTCTCCACAGGGAAATGGTCCACTCAGGTGGTACATAGCTGCTAATATAGAATATAGACAAGCTAGAATTTAAGTGCCTGCACCCTATGGCCACTGCAACCGAGGTCTTTTCTCATCTGTAATAAACCAGGGTGGCCACAGCATTTGTAAATAATAACTAAAATAATTAATAAAATTAGAAATAGTTTTTAATACACTCGCAAGTCACACCATTCTGAATTCCCTCGTGCACACGTGGTTCTATCTCCAGACTTTCCAGGTCAGGAAATCACTTACCTGAGGATGTACCCGTGAAGAACTCCGTTGTGTTCACTCTCGGGAGGAGGTTGCCATTGGACCATGATGGACTGATTGGTACGCCCACTGGCCACTATGTTTTTAGGTGGGGCACTGGGGGGTTCCTCAGGTAGCATTAACCTAAGTACAAAAGAACGTGACAGAGGCGGGTGTGGAAATAAATGATAGATAACATTTCTATTTCATGTCTCCATGCGAACCAGTTTCGTTTATCAAAGTCTGATGACTAGAAAGAAATATAACACTGATCAAACTGCTGAAGACATGCATGAAATAGTTACAACAAATCAACATAATAGGAAATCAGTTAAGCAAGCAACAAGACAGACAGCTGAGGTAACCTTATTCTCTCTGAATCACCCAGGCTGCTACAACTCCTTAAAAAGATTACAAGCCTGAATGAGTTAGAGCTCAGGTCCAGTGTCTGTGACTCCTTCCAAATTGTTTCTTTCAGCTCTTTCAATATTTTTCATATCAAACTCTTACATTTTGAAAAAGCTATTTAGAGTTCAGCTCTTCTGCAATTCAAGCTCCAAGCGAGCTTTGGTTCACAGAAGGAGGGGGATGCGTTTGAAACTAAATTTGATGAAGCCATCCTTCTATGTCGCATCCGGGTGGATTCCAGAAGTGACACTGCAGCGACTGGGCGAACGCCACACTCCTTCCCGAGCTAACGGCTGTGGCTTAGCACAACTGCAAAAAAGTACTTCCAGGATTCTGCCCAACTGATGCTCTGGACATAGGAGAGCACCTCTCCCATCGTGGGCTGATATCCTGCATCGCCTAATTGCCATTATCACCAATTACTGACAGCTGCAGAGCACTCTCCAGAGGCCTGGGTAGCGCTAACTGCTCTGTTCCTCATTTATTGTACAAAAGATAACTTTATTTTATTCATTCATGAACCATGGGCAGTTTTTTTCTCCCAGTAATTCTAGGTTATTGTACCTCTAGTACAAGGATGTTTTTATTTGGACTGTACCTGCTGGTCTCAGAGCTGTACTGGCCCTTCCCCACCTGGTTGACCGCACACACCCTGAACTGGTAGGTTCGGGCTGGAGTGAGTCCACTCACAGTGACACCGGTCATCTTTGGGTCAAGATTTGATAGGTGAACCTTCCAGGGAGAATCTGTGGGAATAATTTGCATGTGAAAAGAGATGGAAGTGCTTGTTAAAAGCCCTGCAGAAGTGAGAAAACGCCTCTGACTGCTCAGATCTCTTTGTGCTTATTTTCCTCCCAGGAACTTTGGGGAGAAGTTTCTTTTCAGCAGAAGAAACCTTCCTGTCAGCCCACACGGTTATGCAGATTGCACATTTGTCTACTGGAAAGTGATGCTGCACATGTCACGGCATAATAAATAAAAACTATATTCATTAACATTTTAATAAAAGAGGAAACAAGCATGATAAAGACAGATGGGCTGTGTATTTCACAACCCATCTGTTTGGCAGGCCATTACACCACCACACCCCTGAGTGGCTCTAGTGGAAGGACCGTAATGAAATTCGGAGGCAGTTTGGAATATCTTCCTACCCAGCTTGCGAGCAGGTGTAGAAGTGTGACTCTCTCTGCCAAATCAGCCCGTTGCTGTAAGACCTGAGAAAGCTTCTGCTCTAGATTCTACATTTCTGCATTTTTATTTTTTTTTTTCCTAGAGATAGTACATGGCATTCTGTCTAATCACGTCCTAGGAAGATTCCCTGGCCTAAACAGCCCTGGCAGCACTATAAAACCCTGGTTGTCAGTTCACATACTTGACATAACGAGCTCCTCTGATGCCCAAATTACTTTTTCAAGTTTTCAAAGAGATCAGAAATGAAACATGTTGAAAATTAAATATCCTGACTTCTTTTCTTCATAGCCTGGTGTCATGACTGTCCCCAAAGTCATGACTGGAATAGTCAGGGAGAGGTGACATTTGGTCTGTGTTGCAACAGTATAGCAACGAAATCAACCAATTTAAAGATTTGTTCAGTTTTTAAATAATACCAGCTGTTTTCCTGCTCCCTGCTCAAAATTACTAACACTTCTGGAAATTACTGAGGAGCTAGCTGTAGATTTTGGCAATGGATCTGTGCATGTTGCTCATCAGAAGTGCATTGAAGCTCCTGGCAGGTCACCTAGACGTCTGCCTGAAAATGAAGATGAGATGTCCCAAATGTGGAAGGCTGCTAAGCTTCACACCAAGATGTAAACCACTAATTTAGTGCTTTTCTGGCAGATTCCTTCACAAGTTGAAGTCCTCTGGGGCGTGATGCCAGTTGGGCTATAAACACCGCATCTTTGAATTACTCAAAATATATTCTTCCCCGTAACGACTTTCCGAGAACAAAGTCTTTTCTAAATGGAAAACTGACACAGCAGAACACTGGGAATGCTGGAGAGGGACATTTGCACAGCAGGAAAGTTCCATCCATGCCAGTTGTTGATAATTTACCAACAGTCACTCCGGCTGCAAGATCTTGATGGTAATTAATCTTAACTGAACGTTAAACTTCTTTTAGGAAAACCTGAGAGGAAGCACACTTATGCTATCTAGAAAAGCATTGGTTAGGAGCTTTTTGCACCCTAGTTCCTTCTGAATTTTATCAAGCTTCTCTTGAGACCTCAGAGATAACTGTTCACCTTGTTACAGCCAGAGTGCACAATAACAAATCAAGATAAGCTGACGTTAAGGTATGGCTGACTTAGTACATTGCCTGAAGCAGCTTCCAGAAGAAAATAGAAGAGGAAACACCAACAAGAGAGTGAAACACCCTTGTATGAGCTACTTGGGTAGTGGTCCATTTCCTAGAGCATTTAATTTGTTTACTGCTAGTGTAAACACCACCTGAGAGTGCTTAACCCAAGCAGCTCAGTGTAGTGAGCAGTTTGATTCAACAACAGGGCCTATTAATCTCTTCAGCACCTTGGGGCTTTGCTCTGTTTATATGCTGCATCTGTAGAATACTTTATTTATTCTTTTTCCTCTCCTGGTGGAAGATAAAAGATCTGGCAGGAAGAGAGATTAAACTGAAAACTAATATAAACGAAGCCTATTCATCTCCTGGGCACTCTGATTCGTGAGGGAAAGTGGTTTGGGGAGGATTTGCTCGCTCCCGAAGCAGTGGATACAGTGAGGGTGCAGAGTATCTTTAAAATTTAAATGTCAAGTCTTTTTTTTTGACAATCAATAAACTAAACATTTCAAAAGACTTTTCTCCCTCCTTAAATACACAACAAACCGCAGAATTGTATAGAGGAGAGCAACTCTAACATCACAAACATGCTGGCTCCCTCCTGCTCCAGGAATGATTGTCACTCGCCCGTCCCAGGAAGCCTGGAGAAGCTCCATGGTGACAAAAGACTTGCCAGGTCAAACTATTAAATAAGCTTCTGTTAGATTGAACAGACTGTGCTAATCCTCCATTTAACTTAAGCTGCCCAGAATGTACTCTGGGCTTTGCCTGCTTGCTCTTCCACTGTAATTGCCACTGTCTGCAAAACTTCCATGTTTAGCTGCCTATCGTCTTAAGGATATTGGGTATTTTGAATTAACTCTGATTGCCTCTCCAAGTGAGTTTATTGGAAACGAAAAATCTCGCAGGCTGCTCTCTAGTTTACGACACGATTTGGGGCATTTTAGAAATTACTTTTGTTCTGTCAAAATTTTTTGGATGCGCTTGTGATGCGTTTAATAACAGTTAATCACCAAGAGGCATTTCTTCAGTATTTCCCTATCTACTTCACAATTCATGCATTAACTGCAAATTCCTCAAAAATCATTTCTAATTTGATAGTACACGTTAGATCCAATGCAGAAAGCTGATTTTTGCAGGTTTGGAGTACATTTCCATCTCCTTCCTTCTCCAGGGGTTTTTGCACAGACGGTATACTGCAATTTGCTGTACTGCTGGAGTTTACTGAATCAATCTTTCAAATCTTCATGACAATATGACATTGCAAAAAGTTTGAATAAAAATTTAATGGTTCATCCTTTGGTAGGACTTCAACAAAGTCTATCAATGGCCTGAGACGAAGTATTTTTTAACACTCTCATATCTTGATCTGAGTCACAGTTGTAATGAACAGCATCGTTTTACTTTGATTTTTGCAAGGATTTATCAATGTGTTCAATTTTTATCATTTGACTATTCCTACCAAACTCAGTATGACAATTGATAGGCTTTGAGTTAAGCATGCATGGATGCTTTTCACAGGAGCTTTTATTATCTCTTTGGCACAACGTGATGAATCTGAGTTATATCATTACATCACACAGCACAGATATCCCAGAATACAATAAAACAAAAACGGGCTTTTATCCTAATTGTACTCAGCAGAAGATTTTAAGTATTAATTCATTTCTTCAGGTAAAAGACTTTTCTGAATAATTTTTGATTAACCCCTGAGAACTAAACCTCTGTGGAATAAAATAAGCATATCCCCTTCTAACTGCTTGAAGATACTTCATTGGAATTCCTCGGTATATTGCAACAAGGGCTAAACAGGTCATGAAACACCCAAAATTATATTAGTGCAGATGACAGCAATGCATGGCACTATTTATTTGAAAATCTTATTTCAAATGAAGGTTCGCATTCCTGGCTCTGTGTGGGCAGGAATACTTAATGACTGTGTTTCCCTGGAACTGTGTTTTTCAAATTAGATTATAAATTTGCCCCCAAATGTTTAAGGCCATATGTCTCGAGTCAGCCACAGACACAGTCTACTGTGAATACTTGTAATTTGAGAATTATTGCATTGTGCCAAATACATTCATTTTAAAAATTAGGTGACTTGGTGACTAGAGTCGTTCATATTTCCAGCAATTTATGTGCACGATCTGCTACTGTTTTCTCCTCTAATTAAAATAGGATTTTTATATCTCTTTACTGAATTGATATTAATGAAAAGGAGTTCTAATTCATGCCAGGTGGAGTGACACGCCTCTCTCTAATGCAGCTAGTAATTAGTCCCCTGAAATTTACACTCATTATTTTGAACCCTCTTCAGCTATTTCTCTGAAACAGATCCTGTTATTATGTATTCATGTATGGTACTGCTTCAAAATGTACAATGGATCCCAAAGCTATTAGAAAATTATTCAAAGCAAAACAGATGAAAAAAAAAAAATAATGAACAAAACTAGGCTACGTTTTGGCACCTGTAACTGCAAAGCAAAACCCGTGTATCAAAACTCCGCAGAGCTAAGAAAAAGTCTCCTGTGCAGTTTGCTAACTGGGAAAGAACTCCTGATTCTGATGTCCCTCCCTAACCCTTCCGTGTACGAAAGAAAATGGGGATCAGGATGTTGAACATATTGAGCTGGTGCTGCCAGCGAAAGAGCTCCTGGGGGTGCGAGCTGCCGGGGGGCACACAATGGCTCCTTGGCTCCTTCCCTGGCACCAATGGGACCGACAGAAAACCCAAAAGGAAATGTTCTTTGAAAAGCAAAGAGAGATTCTGCACAGTCGCCTCGGATAAAACTATACCTACACAAGGTCAAATGTCAGCTTCGTTCACAAACACCCCGTGGGATGGGGGGAGCAAAGGAAAGATGGTGTTTTCCAAAGGAGTAGGAGGTGTGTAAAAACTATTAACCGCTCGCTACTGAGATCAAAATAACTCTAAAAAACAAGTGGTTCAAGAAAATAAAGAAAAAAAACAAGACAGTGACAATATGCAGACACTCAAGTCAGCTTTCCAAACCAAAGTCACTGTTGACATTGTTCCACAGTTCTGTTGGCATCCATAAAGCTGAGCAACAATATACGAAATGAGAGGGAACAGCAAGAGGGAATTCAAGGGCTGGGGTTTATCTCTGTTCTACTTCCACAAGCAACCATTTAGAGACTGTACATAAAAGCAAAGCAAATAAAGACAGAGATGAAAACTGAAAGGACAGCGAGATCTAGAATATTTCTGGGAGTCGAGATGCTTTATTCACAACAGCCCTGGTCTGTGTTTAGTTTTTGCAGCTGCAAGCTTGCTGAACTACATACACCTATCATTTGTGGTAATGAGACTCTCTCAGTGGCAGATTGCAATGCCATCAGCCAAAATTTTTGGATCTATCACGGAGCGAGCGAGGGTTCACAGGATCCTGCGGAGTTCCGAGGGACTGTCTGCATGATTTCTGGTGAACTACTGTTGATTTTTGCTCAGCCTCCTCCGAATTTCAGTGAACGAATTATAGCATTTTCAAAATGATGGCATATTTACCCTGCTCCTCTCCTAGAACAACTACAAAGCATCCTTGCTGGAAAGGCACTTGAAAGACCTTTCAAACTTCTCCTGGCACGGAGTGAGCTGCCTCCTCTTTCAGTGACTCTTCCCAATCACTGCAGCCCGGCACAGGACCCAGGTGCTGCCTCGATGCAAATACATCTCTAGTGCATCATGTTCCCAGACTGGGAGTTTAAGAGCTTGTCTGTGTCAAAGCCACTGGGAAACATGAAACACAAGGGTAATGTCCTTGGGTGAAAGACCGGGCAAAGAAAAGCACAAAGGTGGTGACTGGCCTGCAGTCGACAGGAGGGGAAGGAGAGAAGAGCGACAATAAAGTAGAAGGTGGTGATAAAAAGCTAGAAAGGGGGTGTGAGTGCAGAACACTGAATTTTCTGAGCCATTTGTTGCAAAAAGAAAAAGAAAAAATCCTGGGTATGACTTGGGATTTCTGCTAGGATTAGAAAAGCGCGCTTGTGCTTAACAGATGCCAAGATCATCAGTTCTGGGACCTCCACATCTGAGAAGTTATGTGCTCCAGCCTGCAAAGCAAAAGGGTTGTATGTGATCTGAAGCTCAAGTTCCATCTCAAGCTCTCTGTGTGGTAAAACAAAATGCTACTCTCCAGACAATCAGAAATCAGGCCTGTTTCACATTCAGTTATGCAGTAGCTAATTTCCACATGTCAGAAAAAGTGACGCTCTTAATTTTTTCATCAAGAATCAATTGTTAGGCTTGAATTTCCAGCTCCTAGGGTGACAGAGATTAGAAAGTATTGCCAAGGTGACCGATTTCCATATAACCTCATCTTTCCATCAACTTCTAAAGAGGCATTAGCGGCGTCCCTGAATAACCTTGCAAACTGAGCCGCAAAGGACCAGAGACACAGCATGACAAAACGTTGAGAAGTGGCAATTCACAATGACCAGGTTTGTAACCCATGAAGTTAGATATTTGGATAGCTTACAGTTCAGCATCCTCAACCACCTGCCTAAAAGAAGGGTGTAAAATGATAACCTGGGGAAAGCTGAGGAAATGTATGAACCCATGGATATGTAAGATTGTAGCTCCTATTGACATCCAAGTTTGTTCTTCTGACAGACCATGGGTTCCTTATATTATCACACTGCCTGCATTTTTCAGGTATAAATGGGGCTCTAAATGCATCAGGTTATCTACGAAACCAAAGTAAGAGATAACAATGGGAAGAAATAAAATATGACTATGGCTTTTTTACAGATGCCGAATAGAAGCACTGATGAATAAGCTGTTGAGCCTCAAGTCTAGCTTGGCAATGCTACAGGTGGAACTAAAGGTTCCCTGTATAACAATTCCACCATTTTAGGCCTCTTTTCACTGGTTAACTCTTTCAGCGTGCGAATAGTTGAATGTAAAACCCAGGGCTCCTCCTTCGTGCACATCGTCTCCCATTTAGCAAACAACAGTAACATTTTGTTAGCAGCTCCGGCAAAAGATGAGCCTGAAAGAAGGCTGAATAATTAAGAAGAACGTGAGGTTGAAACGTATTTGACTTTACTCACTGTTCTCAGAGAGCTCGACCGTGTAGTAGAGAACAGGGCTGTTTCCATCAAAGGGACGCACCCAGGAGAGCATCACGCTGCGGCTGTAGGAGGAATTTAGAGTGGCCACAAGATTCTGAGGGGAATGAGGCAGCTCGCTATTAAGGAAAAGAGAAAGGGAGAAAAAACAGCACAGAAAAATCAATCTACATTTCACTCAGCTACAGTCTTACAGGCAGTTAAAGGCACACGGCATCAGACTCGTAGGATGATAGATATAAAACCACCAGCAGCTATTGTACAATTAAATAAATGAAAGACATCTCCAAATTCTCCACAATTTTATCTTATTTGGAAAAAAAGAGAAATAATTTATGCTGGAAGTCCCAAGGCGGATGCTTAGAACAGCTAATGGAAATGTTGTTAAATGTGGAAAAAAAGCCAGTTTTCATACTGTTTTTGATTGAGACAAGTTGGTCAATAAATTTCCTCTCTCACTTTTTTCCCTGTTCTTACAATGATGTCCTAGCAATGTGACAGCAGTAATATGTATAAACTGTAAAACACATGGGAGATATGATTTAACATGGAATTTTTCATACTCAAAGAAGCAGAAGACATTGACACTATCCATATAGAGCTACTAATCAAAATTACCATATGTATTCTTAGGCTACAGAACAGCTTGATTTACTCGCGGATCCAGGCTTATCCTGCCACGTGTAGAATCTTTCCTTCCTATAATAAGGATTTTTTTGGAAGCACCCAACCGGAAAATGTAGTGAAAATGCCTGCAGAAACCCCATGGAAATACAAAATGAAACATTAAAAAAACAAAAATAAAACAGCAGCTCAATTAAAACACGTAATTTCTCCACATAAAGGCAATTTGTGGAAAAAACCATTTCATTTGTACTCATTGGCTGAAAGTCGGAGGCTGCACGGTGCAGTGAGAAAAGTAAATTCTGCTACTCCCCTTAAATGCTGATTGGCACTGAGCGGTAAGAGCCCTTCAGTCATTATATCTCAGCCTCATTTCTGCTCCTTCTCATCCTGGTTCCCGGGGAAGGATGAGGACCTCGGAGTGGAAGGAAAGCGAGGAGGACCAGTTTCACCCATTCAACCCACTGCTCCTCCCCAGGATAAGCCGAGGGTGACCCTTCCTCAGCGTGCACCACCGCTAATCTGCTCTGGCCGGAGCAGAAAGCCACAAGGGTACTTCACGTGCTTAATTTAAAAGCCTAGTAATTTCTGGTTGTAATGTATCATGCTACTGAAGGCTTACAGTTATTTAAAAACCGCAGCTCCTTAGCCACTTACAAAAGTAAATACAGGCTCTGGCTCTAAGCCAGAACAATAAATATATCCTGGATTTGGATTTCTACTGGAAGATCGAGGAACATATGGAGAGCCAGACAATAGATTTATTATTTTTCTGTTAAAACCGCATATGCTTGTGTTTACGTGTTTATGATGGCTACACACTGTGGAGTTAGTGAGGGGAAAAAAAAAGGTTGCTGGAAGAGCCAAAGAGCAGCAAAAAACCCCACACAGATAATGAGAGAACACAAGTGGAAGACACTCACCTGCGCCCAGCTCTCGGGGCTGGAAGGGTTGGGGCCTCCTAAAGCTAAACCTGAGACTTTCAGTCTTGTCTTATCTCCTTTGACTTTAAATGCCTAATCAAATTAGCAGCACGGTCACCCCGGGCTCTTTCTGTAGTAAACATAGAGTGACACCTCAGGGTGCGATTCAGATCTTAAACTTCATTAAATCAGGGGCTGAAGATGCCTTGATTATGAGGGGTGTGGGCTGGCTACCTTCTCACCGAGCTCTGGGCACGCAGCAACCAGCTCCAGCCTTCAGATGCACGGAGAGCTAAACACGGTCACTTTGGGCTAGAAGGAACATCAGGCACAGGAAAGAGCGTGTAGGGACCCAACGGGAGCAGATTTTGAACCGAGCACTGCAAAATTTTTGGATAAACAAATTTAGGGAGGAAAGAGACCTGGAACAAAGTAGGCAGCTAGCCCGTGGAGAAAACAGCAGAATCTGATGGTTTGAAACGTGCAGATTGGGGGGTTTAAGATACGGCCACTTACCCAGGGACTACAAGAGTGTGCCACTTAATTTTGAATGAAACATTAAATTATAATAAACATTAAGCCTCCACTACAATTTATCATTATGTCCTAAGCAAGCTGGTTGGTAAAGCGTTTTTTGTGATTAAGCTGGCAAAGGGAATTACTAAAGGAAAGGGAGTGAAACCTCTTGTTGTGACACGGCTTATGGAAGTCCCAGTCCCTGCTTCACTGTCACCAGGTCCTGTGGGGAAGAGCTCAGAGTCGGGCTGCAGCTCCAAGCTTCTCACACACATGGAGGGATGCTCACACAGGGTTGGCTGACAGCAGACATCCCCACGTAACTCCTTTTCTAAGACCTAAATAAAAACTCTTGGAATGAATTAAAGATATTTTCAGGGTGTGCATTTACCAGTTAATCTTGTTTCCCCATACAGTTAGATGGGCTGAATTAACAGCTCATTTGAGGGCAGGGGTTACACGACTAAGAAAGACTCTACAGCTAAGTCTCTTTCATAGAATCACAGAATGGTTTGGGTTGGAAGGGACCTTAAAGATCATCCAGTTCCAGCCCCCCTGCCCTGGGCAGGGACACCTCCCACCACACCAGGTTGCTCCAAGCCCCATCCAGCCTGGCCTTGAACCCCTCCAGGGATGGGGCAGCAACGACTTCCCTGGGCAACCTGTTCCAGTGCCTCACCACCCTCACTGTAAAGAATTTTTTTCTGCTGTCTAATCTAAATCTTCCCTCTTCCAATTTAAATCTGTTGCCCCTTGTCCTGTCACTACACTCCCTGACAAAGAGTCCCTCCCCAGCTCTCCTGTAGCCTTCAGATATTGAAAGGCCGTTATAAGGGTACAAGTCTCAGAAGACTCTTGGAGGAGAGGGGACATTCCCTTTTGCGTGCATTTTAAAGCACAAAACTGAGTTTAAATGTGGGGTTATCTTCCTTAGGGTTTGTGTTTCGTTCCTTATTCTCTTAGATTGACACAAAATGGTAATCAGTGAGCAGCGCTTTCTGTTCAGAGCCTGAGCCGCGTGAGCTGCAGCAGCCACACAGTACACCCACCTCCACTAATATCATATTCTTTAGCCATATGTGTCCACACCAAACAGCAACAGATGCTGCTTACAGATTTAAATCCCTCAAGGCAAACATAACAAGTGCCTAAGCAACACACCTGGACAGAGATAAATATTTAAAACTACAAAGACATTTCAGCACAGAAGTGTTCTTCTCTCTTTATAGGATACAAAAGCAGAGACTAATAAATAGTAACTCCTACTTTAGCAAGTACTTACACTTTGTCTCCTTCTCATTTGCTACCACATACCATATGAAAGGGATGATAAATGAGACCCACACCACCATCATGAATAGTCACGTTCCCAAAAGAGATCATTGCTACTTTTTTTTTTTTTTTTCCTTTAAGAGAATTACTTTTCCTTGCTGCTAACATCCAAGAAATCATTGCAGGGAATGGTAATTTCAACCCTTCTTCAGGATGAGAAAAATCTCAGTCTAGAAATTCTTCACTTCTGACACACCAAGAAAGTGGATGAGGTTTAGGACAATCACACGCAGAGCACAGAACAGCCCTTGATCAGACCCTGGAAGTTTAATTCCAGCATTATTATCTTTCTTTTGTTCACTAAAGCCCCAAACAGGTAACATCTGAAGGTTTTTCAGTACAGGATATCTTAAGACCTCACTCTTCTAATGCTGAAGAGTTGCAGGGAGGCAAGTTTTCCGTAACTTATTTTGTATGGTAGCAAAATACATATACGGACACTTTTAAAACTGTAATTGATAGATAAGCTCAGGGTTAATGGCATAGCCACCAAGGTGACCTGAGGGAACTCTGACAAAGCAATTAAAATAGTGGATTTGAAAGAAAAGAACATGAAGTCATTGTGACAATCTAGGAGAGAAATATTGCTAGTTGCAGATGATACATGCTCAGAACAGAAACCCTAATGTTTTGAGTCAGCTCATCACTGCCAGAGGGCAGCTGAAAAATTCACTCAGCAAACACATAGAGTGTTTTATAAAATTAGCTAAAAGCAGACTATTTGCTGAGGGAAATAAACCAGACATGGTTTGGAGAGATTTCTGAGAAAAACGGTCCAACAGCAGGTAATTAGAGAGACTGTGACTGAAGAGGGGATTACTAAAAAGGCAAGGGAGATTAAACAAGTTTTCTTGACAGTTTATAAAAAGCCCCGCTCCTATTTCATAAATGATTTCCTAAATCAGGTCCACCACACAAGTTTTACTTGGGAGCAGGTGGTTCATCTGCTCAACCCGGTTACGGGGTAAGAAGTCAGGGCAGAAAGCCTAACAAAGCACTCAACTTTGCTGAGAAAAATTTATAATGTTTTAAATGAAGAATCGTGTCATCTGTTGCACAGGACTTTCCAGTTTCTCTTGCAAAAGAACCCTCTCCAATTTCTAAACACAGGCAGGATTCTTATAAGGCATCCATTAGTTTTGAGGCTTTTAGTCTCTTGCAGACCTACAATGAGGTGGACTTTTGAAATTAAAGGCTTGCCAAGTCCCAGAGCTGGCAGATTTATTTCCCATTTCATTTTCATGGTCACCACAAGCTTAAATCTACAAATGACCTGGGAAAGGCTTTTGGATTTTATGGGGGCTTTTTTGCTAAAACTACCTACATTTCTTCTATATCTTCAATGCTGAACAGACGTAATTGTATTTCCGTGTGGTATTTCTCTTTTGAGTATCAAGTGCATTTAGACTAAGCAGTGAACCTTACTTCACGGATGACATCTCAATAGAGAGCTTAGAAAAATAAATAGAAGCTTCCTTTTTAGTGAAGAAGGAATAATATATTTTAAAGTTTGACATCCTTCCTGTTTTCACTCCCTGCAGAAAGGAAAAGAGATGGGCTATCGGAAGAGAGGGATATGGGATCCATGTGAAGATACATTTGCAATGAGACATCATTTTGATTTGTTCCTCTGCATTGGTCTTACTGATTCTATTTTTAGCAATTTTTTTTTATGGGATGTATTGGAAAGAAATTGGAAGAAATAGCAATTAGAAATACTCTAGTAAAAAGGTTATCAATATTCATGTATAAATGATTGACAAAGGCAATACTGTGCATTCTTGGCAACCCACTGGGTTTTATTATAAGTGGTTAGTTTCCCCTTTCCTGCATTTGAAGAAGACAGAACAATAATAGTTCTCTCTCTGGTTAAAGAGAACTGAAAGATGATGAACTTGCTGCCAGGAATAAATTGTCTATTTTTATATTACATTGTCCTCCCTATATTTTTGCATAGAGAAAGAGCCTAAAAGATTTTACTATATGTTGTGACATAACAGAGACTTGTACAGGGCTTTGATTTTCCAACAATGCAGCATTACCATACTTTTCAGTCACATTCATACAACAAAGAGATTTTTTAGTACAGGCTGCAGACAGGCTGATATTCAGCAGCAGGTATCATCAGGCATAGATAGTAGTAATTCTGCACATTTTATATACACTGAGAACCCTCAGGATACTTTGAGCTGGAATCAGCACTGTTTCCCATCAGGTAAGTGATAATTCAGCTTATGCAGCTTTAGGAACAAGCTGGTTTTCCTCTGTACGTATTTCATTCTGTATGGTATTTACAGAACGATAAAAGTGAGCTAAATGAAGCTGGAATGTTTCATAACACGCAGTTATTTTCAGGATCAAATCCTATGGCTTGGAGGAATGCAAGAGAAGCACAAGCTCCCCATCAAAAGATCTGCAAATGTTTCTCTATTTGCAGTTGAGAAGCTCTGCTAGGGAAAAAAAAAAAAAGTAAGTAAAAAATTAAAATCTATTTCTTGCAGAAGAGAAACATCACTCGCAAATGTTTTACCTCGTGCAAATCAAATCAAGTGATGTACATGAAGAATAAACACATTTAGAGGGAAGACAAATGAATGAATAGAGTATCTTGACTAGCAATTAGTTTCTGTGCCCAAGTACCATCAGTGCAAAATTGATGAGCAAGGTAACCTTTGGCTGCACTTTAGCAAGTTCTTCATTAGTTTTCTGGCTTTCCTTTTCAAATATTTTATTTCTTCATAGACATGCTGAGAAAAATGATCCGTCCTGCTTGCACCACCAATGTATACGACACCGTGCTATCAGTATATGTTCTTTTAGCAAGAAACAGTACCTTTTGCCCCAAGCCTGTCTTCCAACAGGGAAGACAAAGGAAGCAAAACTTTTCTTCCCTTCTTTTCACAGATTAGAAAATCAGTCCACTCAGAAATTAAATAACTGAAGGTCACCCTGAAGGTTAATGGTTTTGAATTGAATCAGTTTGAATAGAAATCAGTAACAAACTTATTTGTGCCTTTGGAAATTTCTCTTGACATGCCTAGAGGTAGAGGAGGGACACGCTGGCTCCTGGGGGAAAAGAGGTGGTGAGACAATTGGAGTTGTCAGACAAAGCTGGGAAGGCTGCAGTGTTATCCGTTGGTAGACTGTTCCAGTCTATAATTGGTTGAGAGGCCTCCTTTGAACATTTGTCTGACATTAGTGCTACTCAAGGCACTGAAGTGTAAGTGCTCATCGATGGGAATGTACATGCCCTGTTTGTTAATGTTCTGCACAAGAGAATTATCTGGGAGAACAGGGAATGTTATAGATCTGTCATTCCTATACGAGCTAAAATTTAATTTAAGCTTTACTTCAGACATTTCCTTTCACACATTTTCTTCTTCATTTCACTTCTGTTGTATCATGTATCTCTATTTCTCACTCATTTGTGCTGTTGAGCCAAATGATAATGATGAAAGCTGCAAAGGAATGCAATGGTTTTTGGCATTATTGCACTACCTGCAGCACTACTTTGAAATAAAACGTCACAATTCAAGGTATGATCGACTGACTTATCAGTTACTGAAGTCCTCTAAAACACTGGGTCTGATCTATTTCTTTAATTCCTCCAGGAAAAGCAGGTTATAGACCACCACCAACAGAACCCTGGAGGAAGCGGAGATACAGGATCCGGTCCCAGTGCCTGGAGAGCCAACCCAACTGGAACAAGCTGGGCTGCGAGAAAGACAGCCTCAGCATCGCACACGGTACGTGCCTCTCCCAGCTACCTTCTAGCCTGAGTTTTATGGAGTATAAAACTCTTCCTCACTGGTCAAGGGGGAACTGCAAGTAAATACATCTCCAGTGCTGTACTGGGTTGCACGGGACATTTTTTCCTATTAAGGGTGAAGAAACGGTCAGACTGCTGAAGATTTTAGCACATATTTATAGCTTTGCTTCGAAGCCCGGGTTTTAACACGCTTTTCAGTCTTTACTCCATAATTTTCTGCCCTCCATTCAAAAACCGCCTCAGAGAAAAGCGAGTATGGTTATATAGTAGCAATATATTTTGAATTGTCTTCTGCTCTTGGATTCAAACCAGCAGTAAAATGCACTCCGGGAGGAGAGCTGAGGAGTGCTTAATTAGAGAAAGAATGTATGACCGCGCTCTGAAAATGGGCATCAGCTCTAGCTTTGGCACTGTCAGAATAATGCTGTATCAAACAGCCCTCTGCATAGCAAACCTCGGAGGTGAACTCATTACACTGCCAACAGTAGAAGTTGCCATCTTCTCAGAGACATCAGGCATGACCAGCAGAAACAGACGCAATTTTAGCTAAATTAAAGTATGCAGCATTACTCCAAAAAAGAAAAAAAAAAAGTCTACATAAAACATTATCTTCTTACTCATTTGATCTGCTCCACACATGTACCAAAACCACAGTTGTTGCTTTTAGTGATAAAAATAAAATGGAAGTGCACTTCACCCCAGTGGAATGACAGAAATAGAATATATGGAACCCCGTAATGACATTTTTATAATCTTTTTTCAGAGCTGAACTGCATTTCAAAAATAAAAACAAGGAAATGTTTAAAGATCCTTAGGAATAAAGAAAGGCAGACATAAAAATAGTTTTTTCCTGAAAAACTATGTATGAAGAGAATGCAAGAGTAAGCAATACCTGTCCAGGGACCAGCTATTCTGATGTATGTTTAACAAAGAAAAAGTACAAAAAGGAGGAAAATATTTTCCTATAACCTTGGCATCTCAGCTCAGCACCTGGGCTTTATGGAAAAGCCCTACAGCCTGGGATAACAGAGGGATTCATGTTAGAGGGGACCTGAGGAGGTCTCTGGTCCAAACTGCTTAAAGCAGGCTCAGCCATGAGATCAGACCAGTTTAACCAGTCTGATCTTGAAAACCAGAGACAGTATTCCAGAAGTAGATTAATAAGTGTCAAATAAAAGGGGGTAATCATGTCCATCAATACACTTTGCTCGTGTTAACACAGCCCAGAATGCTGTTAGCCTTTTTTGTTCCCAGGGCACACAGCTGGCTCACGTTCAGCTGCTGTCTACCAAGATGTCCAGGTTCTTTCCAGCAGAACCAGTCCCAGACAGAAATGCCCAGTCTGCATTCCTGCAAAGGTTATTCCTCCTCAGATGCAGATCTTGCATTTGTTTGTGCTGATTTTCATAAGGTTCCTGTTGGCCTATTTCTTGGCCTAAGTCCCTCTGAATGGTTGCCCTGCCCTCAAGTGTATCTCAACTGTCCCTCACCCATTTTCTGCCACCTACAAACTTGATGAGTGTGCACCCCAACACCTCCTTCAGATCACCAATAATGCTGACCAGGACATGTCCAATTAGATTCCCCTGGGGCAGTTCACTGGTTACTGCATCAGGTGGACTATAACCTCTTAATTGTTATCGCTTGCTCAATGATCCACCCTGGTGGACACGTACACATGGTGATTCAGAGAGATATAGTTACTTGGAAGTAACTTCCAAGGCTTCAGTTAGTTGGAAATCCAAGCAGTGCGGCAGCATGCAAAAGGGAGGGCATTTCAACGCAATTTAATTAGGAATGAGCCAGGCTTAATTTCCCCCTCCAAAAAAACCACACCAAAAAACAAACTTAGAGACTCCCCAGATGTCCCAGAATGAGATACTAGAGTGTCTGAAACCAAGCATTGTATATGTTTAAGAAGGAACACTCACATCACTTCTAGTCGAGCCATTCTGGAGTCGTTTCCTCCAAAAGAAATGACCTCACAGGTATAGTCGCCAATGTCCCCCGACCATGTCTGGCTGATGAGGAGGGTCCCATCTTTCTCTACTGTGATCCTGGAACTGCTGGATGGATTTATTACAACACTGTCCTTCTTCCAAACATACCTGTGTATTACAATGTCTCAGTTAATAATGACTTACAAGAACTTCAAAATAAATATATATGAACTGTGCTGTAAGATACTGGCTTCTGTAATCACACGTTAAAAATACAGGCCCCTACAGTTACTTTCAGGAAGAGTGCCTTTTATAAATTCTAGTGTTTGATTAGTGATCAGAACGAGAAATGTAATTGCATTCAAGTTACTATATCTTTTATAAAAAATACTATAACTTTTATGCAGAAAAGGTGAAGTGCTCATGTTCAAGTTCTAAAGTCAACCTTTGCCAGCATTTTAAACTAGAACATCATACCCTGAAGTCAACAGTTGTGGTGTTGGCCCACTTCTGCTAAGACTGTAATAACCTTAGACTGCCATAATCACCAACATCTACAACTGCTGTGAAAGGTTTACTAGAGCTCATCCATTAAAACACCTACAAACATGTCAGAGATATGTATGAGCCTGTGGTCTTACAATTAAGTACCTCTACCTGAAACTTTTACAGCTGTATTTGTCTTTCCAAAGTTCTTCTTGAAGTTCAACCTTCTAGCTGCCTCCAAGCTGCTCCCTGCATTATCTTTCATTTGTGTTGTTTTCAGACTACATGAATTTTCACGGTAAATTTATTTTAAAATGGTGAGCCTCCTCTAAATGCTCTAGTACAAATTTTAATATTTCAGACAAATTCTGTTTTTCTTTACGCAGTTAGAACAGTATATAGCCCCTAGTTATTGAGTTGTTTCCAAGAACATGGGCATCTCTTATGTTGCTTTCAAGCACCCCAACATAAACACTTCTGAAAACCTATTCCTTCTCTTTGGCTTTTACTCTCATTAAGTATCAGCTTCTGACAAGTTGGTTTTATTGATAGTGTATTAACCTTGACAGTAAAATCATGGAAGGCTATATTGAAGTCATGAAGTGGAACATAGCTCATTGTAAATAATACATAAGGCTGAAATGGAAGATGGGATTTATATGATTAATGATACAGTGTACAACCTTATAATGCAGTAATCAGGGGGCTGCTGTTAAAATCTGGGGTCCTGAAACTTTTCACCTAATGCTATTCATATAGCTTACAAAATTAAGCTGGGATAAACCACACAAATGAGAACTGACACCACCAACCTGATTGAAATTCTAGGATCATGAGTTGCTTCACATCGCAGAGTGGCCATGGTTCCTTTGATCACAGTGCTGTCCTCAGGAGGGTGAACAATGAATGTGCGATCTGAAAGGAACACAAGCCATAGTTCAGGTGAAATTACACCGTTTTGACTTGGGTTATTCACTCAGAGAACAGGCAACTGAACATTTGTCATTCAAAGCAAGTGGGCCATTCCTCTGCAAGTCTTTGCTGTGAAGGCTCCCCTCCCTTGGACGTTGGTGTCAAGAAGAGGTGGTTATGCTGTGGGGTGCAGAGAAGCAGAGGCAGCAGAGGGCACGAGTCTGAGTAGGAAGAGTGCTAAAGCTGTACTAACTCTTGCTTGGCTCGTGGTAACATCTACGGCAACTCTCTGAGGTTGCAAGGCAGCACGTATGTTTGCAATGCATTATGAATGAACCCAAACATACATTGAGTCAGGAAACAATTCACACTGCTTGGAGCAGGGAAGACAAAAACAAAACCAAAGAAAATATGAGCAAAGAAGAATACACTAGAAAAATATCCAGCAAGAGGAAAACTGAAATGGTGCCCTACAATCTCATCAAGTCTAGAAAAGAGGTTACAGGAGGAGGAGCTTCCGGTAGTCTCAGCTTTCTGTATAAGAAAGATATGCTGTTTATTGAAATGTTTCAAAACATCTTTATTCAAGCACCTCCTGGAGACCCAGAACACAATAATTGCTGTAACTACAGCAACCAGATCTGGTGTGAAAGATCTCTATTATGCTTAACACACAGTAGCAGCAGCAGATAGCATCAGCTGAAGGAGGTAGACAACAAGGATGAGTATAGAAGATATGTGGATAATGTTAATCAGTCCCAAATCCCTACAGAGATAATCAGTGTCTACTGAGATATCTCACACATGCACAAGAAGGAATCATCAGCAAAATCAAAAGCTAACTCTAATAGCTTGGAATTTTTAGCATTATTCCTGATGTACGTATGTATGCGTTGTAGCTTGATAACGGTGCTGTTGCTACACAAATATTAGGTTATATTCACTTTTCTTTTCCCCCTCAACTGCAGTACGATGAACAGGAACTATCTTTAATACAAATAAGAAGCATGCCTTTGAGAATTAACAGGAAGGATCTCCTTCATCCATGTACCTGGATATCATCCAGTTTACAACATCCTGATATGTAGATGTATACCAACTCCATATTGTCAATAAGATGTAAATGCGATGGCGATATGACACAAGTACTTTCCATTTACTACCAGTATTGGTTTCAGGTATTCCCAAGCTCAAAAGCAAAAACGTTACTGATTTAACTTGCACAGTTTTGGGAATAACAAATGTCAAATATGCACCACACATCAGCAGCATAATCAATGCTTCAAGTAGAGGAGAGGAGAGAGGGCCACAACACTTCTCTAATTTATCATCATCATCTTCCTTTTTAATTATTTTTAGTCCCAGCTAAAATTATTATTTCCAACCTGAAGTAGCAAAAAACAAGTTACACTTAAATTTAACTCACTTAGGAGTAACACAAGTGAATCTGTTGGATCAGACTCTCTTCCCCAGTAGAAGAAATAAAAAAAAAAAAAAAGAGATCAAGGGCAAATGGTGAAGGACAAAACTATTTCATGGGTTGCCCTGTGCCGTGCCAATCTGTAGGATGACAGACGAGCTGAAGTCTGCTCTACTTTGGTTTTGGCTTCCAACAGTGCCCAGGGCCACAAAGAAATACAAAGGTATGAGGAAAATCACATCCAGTGTGACTGTGGCCTCAGCCTTGGCAACAGCGTGGGCTGGTCTGTGCTGCCTGCAGACTCCCGCAGGCAGGAACCGACTGCAGGTACCCAAATCTACAAGTTAAAAGCTCTCATTCACAATGCCAGGTTCGCCAAGGTAAAACCCGAGTAAAACTGGAATTGTGATTGAACCTCTATTTAAATACACTTCCTTTCACTAAATATAAGTTTGCAGGCATAATTATACAAACAAAAAGGGTATTTGTGAGAGGTTTCCTAAAATAGATGCATTATTCCTATTAAATCATACAAGTACCTCTATTAACCAGAAAAGCATAATTACTTATGAAAACTTCCTGAGCATCCAACAAAAACTGATTATTACTTGATTAAAGTTAGACTTGAAACAAAGCATTATCCTTACTCCACACTGTCAGCATCACAAAAGCATTCAGAACTCCTTCGGAGTTGACTGCACAACAAGTGTAATTGCCGGCATCCTGAAGAAAAACAGGTGTTATCTGGAGCCCTCCAGATTCGAGAAGAATGAACCGAGGAATCTGGACCGAGCCACTGGCTAAAATCTGGTTTCCTGAAACACAGAAGAGATTAGAGTCATGTAATCTGCACAGATTAAGCACAGCAATACAGAATCACATGGGGTTGGAAGGGACCTCTGGAGATCATCTAGTCCAACCCCCTGCCAGAGCAGGTCCACCCAGAG
>JAOQGH010000069.1:3589845-3631434 GCA_025769975.1 Gallinago jamesoni | reverse complement strand
AGTTTGTGCCCATTTCCTCTTGTCCTGTCCCTGGGCACCACTGAAAAAAGACTGGCCCCATCCTCTTGACAGCCACCCTTTAAGTATGTATTGATCAGATCCCCCCTCAGCCTTCTCTTCTCCAAACTAAAAAGAACAAAGTCCCTCGGCCTTTCCTCATAAGAGAGATGCTCCAGGTCCCTCATCATCTTTATAGCCCTCTGCTGTATCCTCTCCACCAGTTCCCTGTCCTTCCTGAACTTGGGAGCCCATAACTGGAGCCAGTGCTCCAGGTGGGGCCTCCCCAGGGCAGAGCAGAGGGGGAGAAAAACCTCTCTTGACCTGCTGGTCACACTCTTCCTGATGCACCCCAGGATGCCATTGGCCTTCTTGTCCACAAGGGCACATTGTTGGCTCGTGGGCATCCTGTTGTCCACCAGGACTCCTAGGTCTTTCTCCTCAGAGGTGCTCTCCAGCAGGTCAACTTCCAGATTCTGGTTCTTCCAAAAGACTATTACACAGCCAGGCCACTGGCTCACAACAGCCCCACAAGGAACTGTCTGCTCATAGAACCAGAGAAATGAAGAAATACGCCCTCAATGGATCGTTAGAATCTCAGTAAGAGGAACAGACAAGAAAATGTGGAATACAGCCTTTCCACAGGTACCTTTCTTCCATGAGATGGCAGGTTTTGGAGCCCCTGACACTTCACAGGTTAGCACTGCGGTCATCCCCTCTGTGACAGTGGTATCCTCTGGAGGCTGGATAAATACTGGTTTGATGTCTAGAATGAAAAAAATTAAAAAACTCGATGCATCAACTATCAGAAACATCCTTTACCTATTATCATGGACTACTTTACATCCAGTTTTATAGAGCTGATCATGGAGAAGGACATGACAATAATACATGAAAACCTTTCAGCAGTGACTGTAACCTTTTGTTATTCATCTCTTAGGAATTGTCTAATTCAGTTTATTACCTACATGGAAAATAAAAATCTATCAGTGCTTATACATGTACAAGTAAGATGACATACAGAAAAAGGAAGATAAAGCTCAAAATGAGTGTTTGGGGGGAAGTTGAGAAATCTAGATAAACAAAACTATTTTCTTTCATCTTCATAACAGGGTTCTTTAAGATGAAAAGGAACTAGAGAAAGGCATTAACTTTGAAACTTAAATGTCAGCCAAAAGAATTTAGAACCTGAGTCTCATCCAAGACATTTCCCAAGTTTCCTTCTCGCTTATTTTCCCCGAGATGCATTTTATTACATTTTTTTTTCCTGCAGTTTCCTAGATATATCTTGAACTCGGGCTGATCTATTTTCTGAGGCCAGCAGGAATTCTGGTCAGTACGTGTAAACTGCTCTTCAGCTAAAAATCAGCTTCCTGAAGAGGAGTTAAACTATTACAGAAATGCTCGTTAATAATTGCTTTTAAAGGAGACTACTAGGATTTGTAATTCTTCCATAGAGAGGAGCGTACTTCATTAACAAAACCATTTAATCAGACTTTTTGGCTAAAAAAAGAATACATTGAACTAAATATAGTTGTAGACAAAAGGCAGATGAAATGATGCCATGCACAACCATGAAACAGTAGCTCAAACTCAGAACAAAATTACATTAGAGTAGAACTAAATTATTTAACTATAAAGGAAAGCACAAAATAGGAGAGTTCACTTCAATCCCCTAAAGTCATGGAAAGTTTTTCTACAGGCTTCAGCAGATTATGTTCAGGCAACAGAGGGCATTTCGGGGTCCCTTACAGCCAGGGGAGCTACACTTGATGAAAATCAAGGTTCTGTGAGTGGAACTGAACAAGCACGGGGCAGTGGAGAAACCTGACGGACGTCGGGTCACCTACAGAAATGACAGGACAACTCCTCCATCTTGTATCACGGCTCCTTACTCACTCGTCACATCCAGGTAGGTGTAGGTCTGTATCTCCCCGGCTTTATTACTGGCAAAACACTGGAAGATTCCAGCATCCTCGGGACGCAGGGCGCGGATCTGCAGCCCCCCGCTCAGCAGGACTTTGTAGCGGGGGTTTTCCAGTTTGCTGAGGGGAACAGAGTCCTTATACCAGACCAGGGTAGGAATGGGAACACCTAGTAAAAATAATAAAAAAAAAATATTTCACTATTAGTGTTTGCAAAACATGTCTTAGGTCCTGAAAACACCCAGCACTGTTATGCTCATATCTCCAGTTTCCCATCCTTCTTCTCCAATTATTTATATTTTTACAAGCTGCTTTTGATAAACGGAGGCTGCGTCTTACATTATCAACGGTACTAATACACTGCAGAACATGTGGGAATAAAACCAGCAAACAGTGAAAGGGGGGATGTTGAGAAAACGTGTTATCAAATTACTTTCTTCGCCCAATCATATTTCATGCTGCTACAAAATAAGGTTTACAGCAATTTCATGTTGAACGCCAGAATCATGCTACTTAAACAGCAGCAGTGTGGCAATGCAGCAAGTCTATAAGACTGTTCCATCCCAAATAAGATTCCTCACTACTGCTGTGGCTAAGATGTCAAAATAAAAAGGAAATGGCAAATTACACATTAAAAAAAAAAAAATAAAAAATGAAGTGCTTACATGGCTGTATTCGAGTCCTAATTTGGCAGCTTAGTTTGAGCTGATGTACAAACAACATGGTGCCAACAATGGAATAGCTTAAATTATTATTATTTTTATTCATTCTCAAGCTTCACCTGTTATTTGAAAAATGCAGACATTAGGAGAAACAAAAATCCTACCGTAGATATAACTTACAGTCCTGTTTATTCCTGGTTTCTTTCATGTGCATGTTCTCCAGACCCTGACGCAGTTATTTCACACATATTTTTGCTGCAGTCATATCCCAGTCAGCTGGGATGAAGAGGCAGTAAATTTAGGATATACACATAGCATAGGATTCTCTTTTCTTTGGGAGATGTCAGGGGCATAGAAGAGCCATAGACAGATGTTCCCGTCCCACTCCTTGTATCAGAGTGTTTATCTTTACATCCCCAAAACACCTGACTGATCAAACGCTGAGGCTCCTGTACAGGGATCTGAAGTGGGTATTTTACTGTGTGATTGGATAATCACAGGTTCACAAGGGTATCAAGATGATTTATCTCAGCCCCAAACATGGTATTTTCATAACTGGTAGCTAATTTTGAACACATATCACTTAAAACCTCAGAACTTCACATTCCCTTCTAATAAGGCAAGGAACTACGGACTTAAAACTATGGGTGAGTGAAATTTGCCCAAGTAGAGACAAGGAGGGTATCCCAGCAGCATCAAGGGATGTCACTGATGAATTGAGCATCTGCAGACAATGAATTTCATTGCAGGGCTGGCAATAACTTAAGGTTCTCACAGCAAAAGCACTATGGGAAGATCTATATTATCATCATTATGATTTTAAAAATCCTGAAGTTAAATATTGTATTACATTTCCATTCATATCTTCTCTCAGTGAATTTATTCTTTTTATACAGACAAAAGCTACATTAACTCCTGGAAAGAACGTACAAACAATGCACGGAAGAATTGAAAAACAACATTCAATTGCTGCTGTTACATTTATAAACATGTATCATTTACTACAATCACCTCTGATGCTTTTGTTCTGCTGATAAAGTAAAATGCACTTGTAATCTAGAAGGTAATCATCTCAGGAAGGAAATCCACTATGTAGAGTGCATTGTCTGATAGAGAATAGACATAGTGTAGCAGCTTGCAATAGGCATCATTTAAATTTCATACAACAGCCCATATACAGAATTAGCGTAAATTTCAATGTTCAGAATTCTCGGTGAGAGTGTTATTCATCTCTCGAAAATCCTCCTGGGCAAATACAAATTATCACTGAGTAATGAGGAAACAGATGATGCAAAATGGAATAGTTCTCCTGATGCTGGGAAGCCTGGAAATGATTTCAAGTTTAAATAATAGCAACTCCATTTTCCCACACATTAGACTTGATAGGCACCTTGGCAATAATGAATTCCTGCATTCAGTACACTCAAACCTTTAACATTGGTGTCATTCCATAAATCCTATTCTACTAACAGTATTAGCAAACCTTCTAATCCTATAATCACTGAGAGATACACCTTCCTATCACCAGCTCAGCTGACAAACTGAATATTACCATCTCTATTTTTCTACATTTCGGTTACGGATATCTTCCTCTACTCAAAGTTATGAGTCTGAATAATAGGATCTTATCTAAGCACTCCGATGCCTGTCAGCAGCATTCATTTGGGCTTTAGTGATCTTCCCTGAGAGATTTGTCTTCCAAGTTGTACACATTTTCTTTTATCATTTTGCTACCTCTTTGGCTATAAAAAACGGTTAAAGCCAGCTTCCTTTCTTTTCCTCCTCTCCTACCCCACAGCCTCTCCTCTCCCCACACCCCCAAAAGGAATTTTGTTCCTTTTCCCCTCTAAACACTTCTGGAAAAAAATTACGAACAGAAGAGAACACTTTGCAGACCTTTTGGACTGTATCTTTCCAAGCAGTATCAGTCCTACCTTACTGTGTGAGAGATTACAGAGTGACCAAAAAGACTAGTAATAATAAATAAAATAAGCTTATTTCTCAGCACATATGCAGTGCTATTCATTTTTCACAGACAAATTGGTCTAACGTTCTGGAGGAGAAGGGAAGGCAAGAACTGAGACTGGTTCTGGTTTTGCCACTTTCTCTGTGACCTTGGGCAAATAATTTATGCAATCCGAGGCTCAGTTTCCCCATCTGTGGAACAGATGCTTGACTCTTTGCCAAATTTAACTTACTTAAGAACCTGGATAAAAGACTCCAAATATCCACTGTGTCATTTTTGTTATTTATTTTTTATAGCCTTCTCTAGATCCCAGTGGGTTACTGGGGAATCCCCAAAGCATCTTTCCATCTACTTGCCTAAACAGGTAGAACTAAAGTCCAATTAACTGCATTCCCCAGGCACCCCCACCGCTGCCTGCAGCCCTAAACTTTCTATAAGCAAATAAGAAAAAGCATTTAAAGGAAAGCCATTGAAAATGCAGGCAGCATCAGCAACTGCTGAAAGATATACAGCAGAGCATGGTTACTGCACAGTCTGATACACTGAAACTCCATTACGGGGAAGTATAAAGCTGGTCTGTGCAAGTTGCAATTTTATTTACAGTTAATCTCTGCTTATACTGTGAAATTAATCTGTCTCTCACACATTCAAAGTGCACCAAGACTTGGCAAAATTGCTTTGTGCAGAGGACTTTATGGGGCTGGGGGAAATACACTCTGTCTTCCTATTTGTAGGGAAGGCACAGGGCTCTGCAGTTCCCCCAGGGAGACAGCAACCTTCATTTACCCTCTTTAAATGCTGGTAATTGCCAGATTTGTGTAATAACAGATCAAAACTCCCCTGTGTTTAATACTAGTACCTGCCCCTTCTAAGTCTGTTCTATGGCTACTCAAAAAAGCAATCCACGTGAAGACAGGTTTCCATGCTCCTGCACCACAGTCATCAGCACATCAAATGTCCACTGGAAATGTTCAGCAGAAATAAATACTTCTGTCTAGTACGGGTTCCCACATCTCCAATAAGAGCTCATCAACTGAGAATGGCTCTGAGTGCCCTATTAACCCCCTTGGGAGCTCAACTGCTCAAAGGAAGAATTAGGGTAGAAGGAAGAGTTACAAGTCAACCTCTTCTCTCCCCGATTCCTCCATGTTTGGGGTTTTTTTTGTAATACATGAAGAACGTTTGAGACAGAGATAGGTTTTTTCAATGACAGTGATCTCGTCCAGAGATTCATCAATTAGCTGTGTGGTATTGAAACATTTTTCAAAATATTTCAACTGGAGCACCCTTACACCCATGCTTGCTTAGTGCACTAACACATTGGCAAATCTTCCTTCTAGAAAGGCAGTACTGACTCTTCCCTACATAGAGCACAACAAAATGCTTAAATAATAGTGGAAATAATATAATCACGCAATAAAGAACATCTTTATTGGCTCTGGATATTGGATCTGGAGAAAGAACCCATCCAAACAAGCTGTTAGTTAGGTTTGGGTGTTTTTTTAATCAAGGTTGTGTACATTTACCTAGGGATCTCAAGGCTTTTTTATGTGTCTTGCTTGTTAAACTCAGCATCAGGGAGAACAAGACAACAAGAAGTTCAGTCTCTTGCCCATGTCACTTAGCAATTCAGTGACACAGACAAACCTGCTCTAGTCACAAGTCTTTGAGGCCTCCTATCTTACTGGAGTGCTAAAATAGGTGGTGCCTCTATTTCTCTGGAACTAAACCTTAAAACCATTCTGGTTTAGGTGAAATTCTAGACGTTTTGAGGGCTTTTATGATATTAAAATGCCTGCCAATAAGAGTCCCCCCGCAGAATTCTTAAGTACACTTAAATGTCAGAATTACTGGTATTTCTATTCAGTATAAAAGTTCCATAATTTCTAGGAAAAAAAAAAAAGGACATTTGAATTGTTGAAAATACCAACTGTTTGCATTGCAAATGATGGGCTCCGTAACCATACTTTCACCTTGGCTAATTTTCTGGCTCAAGGCACTAATGTCTGTTATACAGCAACAACTCCAAAGCAAAGGCAGGGCATCAGGGGGGAAAGAAGCAGAAATCACCCTGCCCAACAAACGTGAGAGTCATGTCTGAACTAAATTATTCATGTCTAAACTAAATTATCCATGTCTAAACTAAACTAAACTACAAGGAGTGCCCAATTTTCCAGGGGTAAAGGCCATCCCTCTCTCTTATACCTGGGATCTGTGATAATTAGCAATAACGTAGAGGCCCTCAAACCATTCAAGAGTTGATAGAAGATGCTTTCTGCAGTGCAGGATGTGCAGGTATCACCCATCCAAGCCGAAACAGGGCTGCACACTCACCCATCGCCTGGCACAGGATGTCCACGTCTTTCTCCGCTTCCGCCAACATCACGCTCTCGGGCTCAGCCGTAAAATATGGGGGTTCTTTAGAAGGGGGAAAAGAAAGAAAAATAAACAAAGAAAGCCACAGCCAAACGAAAAATAGGTGTTGATTTAAAGATATTCATCATATGAAGCCTCCACGCACGCTGTATTTAATACAGTGTGTTACGGACTAGTTTGTCTAAGTTTGCCTCTCTTTGGAGGTACTTTCTTTGGTAGTAAAAGCATCATAAAAAAGCCAAATTTTTTTTTGCTGTGCTGAGCATGAATTTCAAAGAGTCAAGTCAATGGAAGGCAAGATTTAGGGGTGTGCACTGCAAATTAATACTCAGAGCCAGGGCTACTTTTCATTTTATAGGTCTGAATCATGGAACATTTTAATTCTTCGTTCAGAAGGGCTCTCCCGCGAGGTTTATAAAGGTTTATATTTACAACGTAGCATTTTATAGGATAGTTTTCTTCAGTATCTAAACTAAATTCCACCTCGTGAAGGCATGAAGCATGTCAAATAAAGTGCCATAGCATGTCAGGGCATCGACATCAGAGGATAAGTGCAGCATAATTAAAAAAAATTCTTCCCAACTGTTTCAGTTCTTGAAAGCAAACAGATTTAACGCTTTAATTGAAGTTATAGTAATAATCATAAAAATCCACACTTTATCATTAGGACTAAAGAAAAGATATTAGACGTTTAATTAAACAAAGGCAAGATTCCAGAAGTTACAGAGTATGCTGCCATGTAACTCTTTCTTCTATGCAGCATAAAATTGAAGAGCATCATGTCAAAGTCCCACAGGCATTAAGGTTGCAGTAATTATCACGGTAACTAAAAACTGTCATAGTCTGTTCAATGCAATTATCATCCGAGTACTGTTTTTAGAAGCATTTTATTTGATTATAACTAGAGCTCTATTGTCGCATAGAAGTAAGTTTTAGAAAATACAGAAAAGACAGTGTAAGTAGCTTGTGAGAACAAGTTAGTTGTATTTTCATTTTAAAGAAATTAAGTGGGTTTGAAAAAATTGTAGTAAGCTACAAGATCCAAGGTCATCTGAGCTGACCTTCTCTCAAATCTCTTCACCAAACATGTCTGAAAACCAGGCGTGTGCTTTATATTATTGATGGGACATTAATATTTTCATAAATGAAACCAAAGTCACATAATTTTATCCCGCAAAATCTTATTTCTCCTGCTACAGCCTGTAGTATAGCAAGTGTTGCTATCATTTCTCAGGGATGCCATGCCATGCCAGCAGGTACACATCAGTAAGCACCGGATTAGAATGCAACCCCCCCTGTTCCCAGCACTCCTTCCCACTAACTATAATAAAATACTTGCTTGAGTGTACAGAACTGGGGTCTCATTTGAGCACCAATGGATATTACAATTCTGTATTCATTCCAAATAAAGTCAATCAATATTAGTCTTCAAAATCTTGTGCAGAGGAGGAGGTGAGGTTGCAAAATAGCCTGGAATACTCATTTACCCAGCAAAACCAATAAAACAAGCTACCTGATTTATTATATTCTAATAATATACATGTGTTAACATTATTGATCCTCACTGCCTAAATATAAAGCTATTAATAAACATGCATAATCAGCTGTGATTTATTGCATATGATCTCACGCGTTAATCTAAACAACAAATTGAAAAGCTGAACGTTTAATTGAAATTCACTGATGGCACAGTGTTTGACATGTTTGATCAACTAAGTTGCTGAGTCCTCTGCAATTCATCTCAATCCATGTTTTAACTCTGAGCACACTCTTTCTTCTCACAGTATCCTCCAAGCCTTGTCTGATGTTTTCCTTGCACTCCACTTTTCAGAATGTTATCTTTTTAGTTTCCAGACTTTTAGCCTTACTTATCTATGTGTCTGGGAACACACGGGCAAGCGTCCATCTGTCCACCTCTCAAAAGAAAATCTGAATCTTTCATTCTATGGCAATTTAACTTGATTGTGAGGTGAGGCAAAGGGGAAAGGTGGCCAAAGCAGCACAGGATCAAGACAGCATCCAGACACGTACCCCACATCCAGACATTCCCTTCTGACTTTGGGCTTCTTCTATGGAAGTGAGGTTCAAGTGTATTTTCCTCCTTTATTAGGGAGTTCCTGGCTGCACGTGTTCTAACCTCCTTTTCTTAAGGCACTCTGACCTTAATGGGCCAATTTCTAAACTTGGCAGCTACCAGCTCTCAAACTTTCTCCTAAGTCAGCACCACATTCACACCCCAGTGATAAATTTGCAGATTTAGGTGCAGCGTGGGCCTGCAGTCCAGCTGCAAAGCACTTAATGGCAACCTCAAAGATGTTGGTGGTTCCGTGAACACTGCCCATGTGCTGCTGCTGCACACAATTTCCACAGTTATACTTGGCATATTTATACAGTCTGCTTTCCCAGTGCCTCTCCCAAAATCTCATCCTACAAGCTGCGCTCCTTGCTTTAAATCCCATACAGGCTGTTATGCCACCCTCGAAGAAACTTATTACATTAAGAGATGCTTAGGTGAGCAGGTATCAAGCAATGAATTACCTGAAAAGGAAGCTGAAGTCACTGACAACTGCCACTTAGCAAACGGGATGTGATGGTATAAAAGGAAGATTCACATCAGCTTTTTTTGAAAGAAGCAGGGAGAAATGGAAGCAGACAAGACAGAAAAAGAGCAAGAGCTGCAGAAAGATTCAATCTAAAGGCCACGGACAACTCCCAGAGGACTTTCAGGGTGCCAACAGCTATGATTTCCAGTCTTCATCAAGCCCACACCCACCTTTTCCCTTACACTACAGTCTTCTGAACTCAATTCTCACAGCTGTTCCAGCAGCTGGAAGCCCTGCCAATGGCTACAACTGATATAGAGGAGTTGAGCTACAACACAGGGGAGTTGAGAGGCTGAGGCAAGAACTGCCCATATGCCCGATAAGCACAGATAAAAAAAACCTTCCAGAAGCAACTCTACTGGCTCTTAGCTGCCTGCTTCTGCTGCCTGGACATAGAGACAAGCCTGGGTGGGAAAAAAAGGCTAATTCATATGGGAATTCTGGAAGATCTAGAATACTGCATGGACAACGGTGCTGTGGTATCCCAAGTCTAATACACATGGAAAATTAAGTCTTGGTGATTTAAGATATGAGAGAATCACAGGGGTATTGGTGTAGGCATACTCTTAGGGCTTTGAGGGAAATGAAATGGTGATTTCCATGCAAGCTGTGCTGCTTTGCCCCGTGAACGTGTCTCACACTACCAACACGGATCCCCAAAAAAGGTCCTTGGAGTGGGGGTCTATGGCCTCAACAGAACTCAGGCTGGGGAAGAAACAGGTCTAGTTATAGGTGCCAGACAACTGGAAACCAGGCTCCCTGCTCTTCAGATGAGTCAGACGTATCATCTGCACATCAGGTGTGTGCCTGAGGGCCTGTAGCCCCAGCAGAATTTGCAAATGAAAAATTCAGGGTATCTGAATTTGGGTGCTATGTGCCACCTGGTGAATAACTATCAGAGAGAGGACATAAAAATGCAACAATATTTATAGGGGTCAGATGACACTCTGAGGTGGCATTCTGGCTGTCTGTATATATGACTACTGCATATTTATAAAGCTTGGTTTGCATCACACAGTATGAATTTGAACATTCATTGTTGTAGGCAATAATCATGTGTTGAAATTTAATATGTGTGGTGAAAATTATAGTGTCTTCCAAACTATATAACATGCCAGACACCAGCCCCCAGACACAGCAACTCCTACGAATGACAGTAGTCTATTGGTATGAAGTCAAACATTTAATTTTTTTTAAAAATTATAGAATTGCAACTGTTAGAATAGGAAAGGACACATTACACCGAGTTCACCCTGCCGGCAGTGCAGCGTGCCATGCAATGAGAGAGGTCACATCCCATATTAGCCTGAAAGAAACAGATACTGTATTGTTCAGATATTGTATTGGTGTTTGACTGATCTTAACTAAAAGGTCAAGAACAAGCAAAGGGTAAAGAAAAATTGAATATAAATGTGTGCTTTTAATAGTTGTTGAGGGTTTCAGGGGTTTTTTTTGCACTACAGACATCACTGAAAAGATAGCCTCTCTGCAAAGCCCTTGGGAGCCTGCAAAATTTGATACTGTTCTAACTTCCCCCATGCAGAGTTACATGGTCACTGATTTTAACATTCAAAAGACAGCAGTCAGCATCCATTACATACCCTTCAAGCTGCATCGGAGATGTGTGACCTAATCTTAGATACATACATGAAAGTCAGAAAGAACAGAGAAAGCCCCAGGGGCTCCTCCAAAGCTGAAATTCCTGCATCACTCAAATCCAGGCCTGCATACTTAAGAGGAAAATCAAGCCTTAAACATGGAAGACTTTCTCTAGCATTACCATAAACTAATTTATTTGGTGAATACCCTGAAAAGAAAGGGGAACTGGAAACTTGAGAGCCCCTCGTAGGTACAAAGTGCGGAACTCCAGACAGTAGATCAGACTGTACATGCAGAGAGAAGCCACATTGTATGAGCAGGTATAACATCTTCCTTGGAGCAGGATTTCTCTTTGCATGAACATCAGGTTAAAACAGAGAGAGATGAAAAGGTATTCTCAGTTTCTAGTTACTAGCCCTACTGTGAGCTGCGGTCTGTGCACTCTAAAACTTTACAGCAGCACAGGGAGCACATCTCCTGTTGCAGAATTCAAAGGAAACCTTCTCCTGATTGTCAGAGACAGAACTGGTCTTCCCAGCAGTCCCATTAGTTCACTGGGGTATAGGTCCTGGGTGTGTTTAGGGCCAAGGCAACACATTTATGTTCATCTCAAGAACCTCCAAGGCTTGCCAAACCCAAACTTGTCAACATTTCTCTGCTTTGAGCCCAAACTGAAGTTTAGGCAAGTTCAAAGACTTTTTATACTCTAGTTTTCCTGGAAATTCCTATTCTTTTCTCATGCACAGTACGTGAATGTAGTCATCGTGGTCTTTTCTTAAGCATAATACATGAACAAAAACACCATGGAAAAAATCTTTCTTCTGCTTTTAAGACATCATTTGTAGTGTTTCAAAGTGTCTAAGCTGAGCCACGAGAGCTATTGCTTCCAGAAATCTGAGCGCAATGTAGGGAGACGGCTAGCGGCAGTTTTGGCAGTTATATATACCTTCAATGCAAACTCATGAACGAGGCCCTTCTCCATCTCCACACTTGCTCCTGGAGAAGTTCAGTGAACAAAGAACAGCCCTACAGTTCATCTCAGAGCCCAGGCAGGTGGGCACTCCTGGGTTATAATCTTTCTGGTGTGTTGCTGAATCCCATGAAGCTCTATCCGTACCTTACGAGAACCAGGGTATCGTTTATGAGACACACAGACCTACAACAATCCCTTATCATCCTATTTTCAGAAAGAAATCTATCTGCGATGTAAAAATTCTCCCTAGAAAACATCAAGATGAGAATAATGTCTATTAATATAGTTCTTCCAGCACAAGGCTGTTCCAAAAAGAAGGGAAGCCCCCGACTGTGATGCTGCTTTATTCCATCCTATTCCTTTGGACAGGCCACCAGGGCTTCACCACTCGGTTCCGTGCTGTACCTCATCATTCCAGGCCATTCTTCTAATTGCTTTTCTCCTCAGTTTCTTCAGGTTTTACTTTGACTGCATCTGATTTACAGAGCAGTATGGGTTTCATGTAGTGGAAGGGTTTCATTCCTCATTCTCTCAAGCTTCTAAAATTCATAATGTCCCATAGAACAATCACTTAAAAATGACTGTCACAATTTGTCGCTAACGGAACTTGCAGAACTGGAGCAAAAGAATTGAAGATTAGCTCAGCTTTCAAATTGGTTTGCTCATGAGAAGACTCCTTAAATTACTTAATCTTCAAACTGTTAGTGATAAAACAAATGTGCTCTTATCTAATCTGCAACAAATCTTTCCCAAACTGTTACTCTGCCAACTGAGGAACATGCTACCCTTTAAAAATTTATAACAACCGCAGCTAATAAAACCAGGGTTTGGAACCACCTCAGTTTATCTTTGCTGGAACAATATGAAGATGTCGGGAAGCTCTTTGCCACATTCAGAAGAAAATTGCAGCACAAGACTAGAGGATTTTCTTCTTGCTTATGCAATACTACTTTATTACATTATATTCAGATTTTTCAAATATTACTGTGATTTTAATTTATAAACTGAGATGCAGTCAGAGATATTCAGAAAAAATAATCAAAGATTATATATTAGGTCACAAATAATAATTTGAACTGAGTACATGCCTTTGTACTAAGTTTCATAGCCTCCTAATAAAGTTGTCACCATCCAAGCCCATGCCCAAGTTGGGTGACTTCTCTTAGCTAGGAAAGGCAAAGACTGATACATTTGTAAAAAACGCTTTGATTACCTCAATATTTGTTTTTTGTTTGATGCATCTTTTTATCACTACCCCTATTCTATCTGTTAATGGCAAAATATTTTTTCTATTAATCCACAAAAGCTCTCATTACCATACTATCGAAGGTCTGTATTTGATTTATCCCAATCATTTTGAAAACAAACCTCTTCTATTAATACAACTTCCTGTTTCTGTTAGTCAAGACTCCTTATTAAGTCCACACTGTGTTGTTCTCCCAAGAGATACACCTCATTATCAGGTCACTATCAAAACGTACACGCTCCAAATATTTTATGCACGCGAATGGACAAGAGTGCTTGATTCTCTCTAAGTGCTACTCCAGCAGACTGCGAGGGATACGCTGCAAAAATCCTCAGGTTTGAATCCTGTCTGCACTTTCCTCTAGAACCTGTCCCTTGACTAATTAAACAATGGCCAGATCCATCCAAGAATTCTAAGGCTGAATATAAGTTATGCATTAACTACTAATCTTTTGATTTGGCTTCCTGTTTAGAATTAGGGATCCACCCTGCAGCTCCTGAAACTCATAAATAAAGAAATCTATCAGGCTTTGCTGACACATTGAGTAAACACCTGCAACTGAAGTGTCTTGTTCCATCAGAAGGAAATAAAAGTAATTGGTAACCAATTTGTTACTGCTTTCTTTCATCTGCTTGTTCTTATCTACAGGTCTTTTCATAACTTCATTCCGTGACAGCCCCCTAAAACTGAATAAGAAATAAATAAAACATTTAAAAATAAGGGAGCAGATAAGCTACTAAAGAAAGGCAGCACTGCTGGTTTAATATGATTCTCCAACGATTGTTTCTCAGTTTTATTGTAAGTGTATTTAAGAATCTTCTACATTAACCAAGAGGCTGCTTTAAGTATTGCATTAGGCTGGATCTGACAGCATAGCAGCAAAGTTAAACTAGTTACAATAAAATCTTATGAATAAGGAAGAGTTTAAACCCAAACCATAAATAAGTTAAATCCATCTCTGCTCCTTAAAGGCAAGGGAAGCTGCGAGGTAATAATTCTAAGAAAGAGAGTACAAAGAAAAAGACTGGACCCAAACTTCATCCAGGAGGTAATAAATACAATAGAGACACAGTGCTACAAATGAACCTGGAGCAGAGCTGTGGAGAGAGAAGGGCTGTTTTCTCATTTAGCGTGAACTACTATAAATTGCTTTAGTAGAATACAGACCATACAACAGAGTCTTTAAAAATGTATTTTCTGAAGGCTAAAAGAGTGCAGGGAATTGTGTGCCGAGTCCCCTCTGCAATGAACCACAGAAGTGCGTGTGCGTGAATTCTGATCAATGCCGAGCCCTGTCTCACTGCCAGAGCAATAACCTCTCCAGGACACTCGCTCTGTTATTACTGGGACTATTACATAAAAGCCAGACTTTACACAATCAGCTCTGGTTTACAACATCTAAATGTCCCTGTTCTAAAACTTGTCTGTTGTTCTAAAAGTCCTAAAAAACGCTACCCTGTGTGCAGCGTTACTATACCAGTATATCCACAGTCACTACCATTTCCAAATGGGAACCTCCCTGCTACAGCCAAACCAGAGGCAACGATGGAAACAGGCACCAAAGGACACCGATGCCCCTTTAAAAAGACTAAGTCCAAAGTTTCCCTTGGAGTCGAAGGTCTAGCACGTAGCACCGACTTTAATGGCATTTTCTTTTCCCTTTTGCTCCTCAGTAAATGATATCTGCCTGTCTCTGTGCTCAGGAACGTCCTTGGCCCCCTGACTGGCACTTGCAGCAGACAACGCACAGAAGTGCTCCTAAAAAGCTGCTTTCGGAAATACAGCCACTTGACATATTAAAACTAGATGTAAGCAAGCTGGGAGTTAATCAGGATTAAATGCATTTAAAAGCCAAGATGTGGAAGCTGCCCAATAAGGACTTTAATACTATATTTCCCCAACTTCTGATTAAATGTATAGTTTCACAGGGGAGTCAGAATCACAACAGTGTTTAAAAAAAATCTATTTGATGAATTTATATTCATGGGAAAGAACAGCTGAATTAATTTGGAAGATAACCCTCCTTCACCTCCTTTGTTCTCTTCTCCGAAGAAAGGTTCAAATGTAAGGTCAATGAAATATTAAAATATCAATTTTATTTCCTATTATACCTTAGTCCAGCGCCTGTTCTACTGAAAAACACATTGCCTTGATAATTACCCATTATGGAAAGGAAGGCTTTCGCTCTTGCTGGTTCCTCTGTGCTGTCTCTCAATTTCGCTTCGCAGAAATACATCCCCACGTCGGCAGAGGTTGGGTTGATGATGGTGAGTCGTCTCCCAAAACTGCTAATGCCGCTGGTTATTTTTACTCCATTTCTCTTCCAAGCCATGCTTAGTCTCTCAAGAGGTCTGCCGAGGTTTAAAAACAAAACCACAACAAAAATACAGCAATAAAACCTATATATTAGAGAACAGTCTTGTCGGCAGTTACATACATATTATAAAACTTGTGGGTTTGCTCTATCCCTGATACTCCCTATTGAGAATTAAATGTATATATAACTTCTACACACCAAGACTACAGACTACTCAAGCTCATTATGCAGGTACAGCTAATTCATACAGCAATAGAACTTAAGTGCTAATAATTTGATTTCGCTAAGCAAAAGGAGTAAATAATGCTACGGGAATCGGCTGCATGAGAAACGCTTTCACTATAACTCAATTACCAAAACAATATTAACCATATAAAGAACAACTCTGTGAATCAGTTGGTCTTCTTATCATCTGAGGACTTCCAACTATTCACTTCCACTGGAATCCAATGCTGTTCAAGGCCAACTAGATGGAAACACAGGAGGAACGCTCTGAACGCTGTATTATGGTGCCTTGTGAACAGTTGAGCTATAATCACTGTAAAATGAGAGCATCTGTAATAAATTACTTCATAGGAGATCCTCGCTAATTTATTTACTGGGAAGCACAGACTGTTCAACAATATCACCTTTCATGTCAATAGGCAGCACAGCTGAAATATTATTAACCCTTAGCATACCTTTTCCCCGGTTGAACACCACTACACTTCTCTTCCTCGCTGTGTAAGAGGTGGGAGAGAGACTCTGCCCATATCGGTATTTGGCCAGAAAAATCAATAGGTTTAATTCAGCAACATTGGACAAATTAGATTATTCATAAGGTTACTTTGAAGAGCAAGCTATGTGCCGCATTCTGCTTCAACCATTAAAATAATAAAAAAAAAATGAAAATAACTTCCTATGTCCTTCTTGCTAAAGGACAGCGCATTAAAATGAATCCCTTTTAACCCCCCTGCGTTTACGGTACCTCGCGTTGGCCACACACTCCAGCGTGATCTCGCTGCTCCCGGCTACGACGCTGGTGTTCCGGGGGGGGATGACGATGACAGGAGCCACGGTGTCAGAGGGGTCTGTGGCACCTGCACGGGCAGAAGGGAACCTGGTGAAAACTCTCTACGTCTGCAAACGGCGAGGACGGACACGTTCCAGGCCAAGGATCTCACCAGGTGACACAGCTGCAAATTTCCCTCTTCGACCTCACCGTGGATTTTAATCTCCTCATTAAGGGGAGATCTTTGGCAGGCCCATTTTCCAATGGCTTTCATCATACTGTACAAACACGCTGTTTCAATACACCCAGCCCCGTATCACTCACAACACGTAACTCCCAAGAACTACTCCCAGATGGAGCGCAGGGGCCATTTTCAAACAGAGAGCAAATAAATTAAGCATCCTAAAGGTTTTTCTATTGTTGAGCACTTTTATTTTTATCAAACACTTGCTGACTTATATTTGTAAGACCTTTTCATGTTTTGTTTAATCTTGCCACTTCCACACCATTTCAAAAGAGTCTGCCAATACTCATGTTAGTTCTTTAAAAAGATTTTACACACTGGGGAACAAATATAAAATTAACAAAGCAGCATATCACAGCAACTTCAATCCCTTTTTCTTATCAGTAAAGTAAATAACCCAAATCTGCTACTCTTTTGTGAGGCATCATACTGTAAATAATTTAGCTTATGCAACAGTCAGCAGACACTTAAAAAAATGGGAAAAAGGCTGCTTGTAAATTTTCTCTGTATACATTTAGTAAGTGAATTAAAATACCCATGTATTCATAGGTACTTTGCTTCAAGCAACCCATTTGGGAAAGAAAAATTAGCTATTTTTTAGCTTGAATAACGGAGTAATAAAATTTTCTAAAGATACAGAATCCAATAAACGAATTACAGGGAAAAGTAATGAAAATAAAACTAAACTGATGCAAAAGCAAGCCAGTTCATCAAAGGTTTTCTGCAAAGGAGACTAACTCATGCTGGAAAATCACAGAATCATAGAGGTTGGGAGGGACATCTGGAGACTACCAAGTCCAGCCCAACCAGAGCAGGTTGGACCGAAACGCGTCTGGGAGGGTTTGGACTATCTCCAGAGAAGGAGATTCCACACCCGCTCTGGGCAGCCTGTTCCAGGGCTCTGCCACCCTCACAGGAAAGAAGATCCTCCTCATGTTGAGATGGAATTTCCAGTTTGTGCCTGTTGCCCCTTACTGGGCACCACTGAGAAGAGTCTGACCACATCCTCTTGCCACCTGCCCTTCAGATATTTGTAAGCATTGATGAATCACCTCTCAGTCTTTTCTTCTCCAGATTAAAAAGACCCAGGTCTCTCAGCTTTTCCTCATAAGAGAGAAGCTCCAGTTCTTTGATCATCTAGAGATGCTCCAGTTCTTTGATCATCTTTGTAGCCTCTGCTGGACTCTCTCCAGCATTTCATTGTCTTTCTTCAACTGGGGAGCCAAACTGGACCCAGTGCTCCAGATGTGGCCTCACCAGGGCAGAGAAGAGAAAGAGGATGACCTCCCTCCACCTGCTGGCCATGCTCTTTTTGATGCAGCCCAGGAGACCATTGGCCTTCTTGGCCACAAGGGCACATGGCTGGCTAATGGGCAACTTGTTGTCCACAGGGACTCCCAGTCTCTCCCTACAGAGCTGCTCTCCTGCAGATCAGCCCAGACCTGGTGTATGGGGTTATTCCTCCCCAGGTGCAGGACCCTGCACTTGCCCTTGTAAATGCAAGGTATGAAGCCCTGGCATTCTCTTTTAAGATAATTCCCAAAAGAATAGAAAATGGATAGAAGATTTTTTTTGCTTATCTCATACCTAGCATGCCAAAAGCCATTTGGCATTTGATTTCACTTATTGGCTAGGCAAAGGTTTTGGGAATGGGGCTCAGAAAGTGCACAAGGTTCACAGATTTCTGAATACTGAATGACAATTTTTTTTACTGTTTGATATTTGTGTAATTGATAGTGAAGAGTGTACTATGGGAGACAAAAGTGTGCTGTAGAATTGTAATATTTAAGAATACCACCCACACATCTGAATAAATTTAATCATCCAAGAATAGTAATTAAAGAAGTGATAAGCACATATTTATTTCTTCCCATAAATACGCTCTGTTGACCTGACACAGCATACATATGCAACTCACATGGGATCTCAAAACCCAAGCCTTTAGTAGATTTTACTTCTGCTCAACAAAATTTCTGGAAACATGATGTTATCAGATCTACTTTCTAAGAAGATTTCCATGGTGGTCTTGTAGGTATTCATAGCAGGAATTTTCCTGCTAGTAACTGAAAAAATAGAAAACAAGTGGCGATCAGATTAGTAGCTTGTTGCTGTTGAGAAGAAATAACCTCAGCATTTCTGTTCACCACTACTTCTGCAACAGAGGAAGGTTTGCGACATTAAATGTTAAAAGGTCAACACACGAGTTACTAATTTGGCAATAATCAGTTCTTATCTCCATCCGTAAAAGAGGAAAACCACTTGTTTGACTTATCAGCCTCCCTGAAGAATGGTTCAAGCCCACTAAGACCAGCGGAAGAACAGAAGCTAGCTTTGGTGTAACCTCCAGGAGGTCACCGTCCGCAAATGGCTCTTTGTGCAGGGAGCAGATAAGCAGGGAGAGAAGCACACCTTACTCCACCTGCAACCAGGAAAACGTAAGATTTTTAATTTTTTTTTTTACTTTATTACTAACTGTAACAAGAACATGAACACAGAAAGTGCTTATTTTCATTTCATACCATCTCTGAAACAAATCCATTAAAGGCAGGCTGTTGATAAAGATTTTGAGTGGGTGAACTAATACAGCCGCGATATAGAGGGCTCATCAAAATGGTTAGGGCTTGGATTCTTCATCAAATCCCTACAAAGGTCAGCTGCAGATATAACAAACCTACGTAGAGAACAACAACATTTCAAAGTATTATCTAAACAGTACCCTGGCAGCATGCATATTCCTATTTCATATTCAAAGACAGTTTAAGGTTCCCTTTGCAGCACAAAGAAACCACTTGCCGTAATCACTCTGACCCCGATTTCTGCCAAACAAAACTCAACAAAGACATGTCCTTGGTTCCTTTTGCAGGGTGCAGTTTGCAGCTTTGCTTTGTGGCTGCTCAAAATATCAAAGGAGGAATTTAGTTTTCCTTTAAAGTCTCACTAGGGCTGCAACGTGGGATCTGTGTGTCCAGCCTATCCCTTCAGAACTTCATCTTTTTGGAAGAAATCCCCCTGGTTTGGAATCTCAGGGTAGCCAGGCTACTAATCTAGGTAAGGAATAACCCTGGGATTTTGTTTGGATGGTGCGATGCAGCGAATCAGACTTCAGCCTGGCAGTGGAAGGTAGAGAGCTATTCAAACAATCAGATAATGAAAAACTACCCAGACTTTCCAAGTTTCTTATCCTACCTGTCAATAAAGCCACTCCATCCCTCTCCTGCCTCCTAATGCAGTACACTGACATGATTTTACTTGACTGGTGCTACACTAAAATACAATAGAGAATGTCATTGTTAGTAAACAGATGTTTTCTTTGAAAACCCTTTGTAGAAACCAATTGAATTTTTTTCTCCTCTTCACTCTTCCTTTTTTACTTCATCAAAATTTTTCTTGTCCCTGTTTTCCAGGTCTGTTCTGTTTCCTTCTGGCTTTTCATCACCTCCTCCTTTCCTGCCTCCCTCCCTCAGGCAGCTTCTCCCCATTTGTCACTGCCCATTTCCCCTCCCTGCCATCCCACGGTCCCCTATAGATGTTTCACATTATTTAAGAACTGCTCAATTTCCCACGTATCCTTTGTTTCAATGACTGAGCTTCAGTTTCTCCGATTCACATCCATTAGTAGGAAATATTTATTGAAGACACTGAAACGGGAGAGCAATAGAAATGCATTGATGTAAATCAGCACAAGTCTTATTTTTCCATGTTAGAATTTTTTAAAAAGGGAAGAGGGGAGAGTCAAAAATGTAGAAAAATTGAGAAAGGGAAAAAAAAAATGGAAAGAGAACAAGGAATGGAAAAGATTCAGGGGTTCTCTGTCCCTCTAAACACAAACTCTGCACACTGTGGCATTCAAGTATCTGGCAATTCTGCACAAAGCAGAGATGTATCATTGGAAGAGGGAAAGAGTGAACACGTCTTGCACAGTCTGTTTGGTTTTATCACCAGTGGCTGTATTTGGCTGCACAACACCGGTCTTGGATCACACGGCTCTTCCCCCTTCTCTCCTGCCACCTGACCAAGAACGAAACCTGTCCCAAGTGGTCCATAACACTAATTTTTTAATACTGACGAGCTGTAGAATTTTAATCTGTTATTTAAGTAGAATAATTATGTAAACTGCCCTATCATCTCTGAAAAGACAGTTTTTCTCTCTCTACATATATTGCCATGTAAGGTACAGGGAATTTTAAATATTTACAGTTTATAAAGATCACATACTGTATCAAAGACACTTGAGTGCTTAGTTTTCCCAAGAGAGATGAAACCTCACTCAGGCCATGCGACTCAAGATACAAAAGGTGCTTTCCCCTTCAGAAATGTATAAACATTAGGTCCTTTCCCAGATTTGACATTATGGCATGCAAAGTTTATCTTTATCTGTGTTTGTGGTGCAGAATATTAAGAGTGTTACTTCAATGGATGCTCAAATTCATCTCAGAGAGATACAGTGCAAACCGGCCTTAATAAAACGTGAGAGAAAGCATTTATCTCTTCAGAAGAAGTAATAGCTTGAGTTCAGTCCGGAGAAAAATGGCAAGTCTTATTTTTGAGGCTTGCTTATAGGTCTTCAGAGACACTTAACACAATCAAGGTGACCGTGAGCAGGAGGAGGGAGGATTGCCTAAATAATCACCCAAATCACCCTCATTTAGTTTGTATTGGGTTGAACCTGGAACGTGATGTTGACTCTTGGTCATCCCTACCCTTACTGTTAGTTACTACTGCAATTACTTCTCATCCTGTTTGCAGCAAAGAATGAAACTCACAGGAATCAGTATCCAAAAATGGAATTACTTCTTCGTATTATGAAGTTTGTCTATGGGAGAAAAGCACTTCACAGAAAAGATCACCAGTACACCAGCCTCAAGCTAATGGAGAAATTGAATACTTTAACAGAACTTCGAAACCATTTATAAGTTATCCTGGGAGAAAAAGATTAGAAAACCCTCAACATAAACTTCCTACAGACTTGCACAATATGCAGAAATGCCTTCGCAATTACTGTGCAGGATGCATGCAAAGCTTTATATTACCAAATTACGAATACCTGTATTAGAAAAAAAAGCAGAATAGGAGACAAGAGTCCACTACAAATAGCAAAAATATTACATATAAATAGTTCACCATTACGGCATCAAGAATGTGCAATCTCTGCCTATGTAACAGAACATGAGAAAACAGGAGAAATGACAATCACACACCATCTCAAGATTGCTCGAGGGGAAAAAAGAAACAACCTGCAACCTTACAAATACAAACTATCTAATGGAATACATTTCTCTTTTTTCAGGTACAAGCTGCAGATGGTTTGGATTATCAACCTCTAATGGATTAATGGCCCTTTCCAGTACAAGATACACAACAGGAATTGGATCCTGATCAATGATAGATTAATTTCCCTTCCCCTTTGCAGGACAAGATGCACAACAGGAATTGGAGCCTGATCAACAGACCAGCAAATGCTGACAACCACCTGCAGGCACAAGAGAGAAGCATTATACAAATAATGAAAAATAAAAAATAAAATAAAAAAAAAAGAAGTGTATTTCTCAGTCATAAAACTCTACCCTGAAACATAGCTTGTCTGTTTCTTCCCGACTTGTTAGAGAGAAGATTAACAGGTTATACAACAAAAGAGTGTTAAGATAATAAAAGTTACAATTTCATTTTTTTCACTTCTATTGTAGCAAGGACTATATTTGTTTTCAAGAAAAGGGAAATACGTGATGTTGCTGTGCACTCCTCTGCACTGTGCAGGTCTCTGCTCACATTTCTACATGTAAAGAAAATAACAGGGATTTTCCTGTGAGGATTATTGGTCACATTTGTTTAGTTTGATGGATAACATTAAAACTCCAGCTGGACTTTGAGTCAAAAATATGTATTTATAAAATAATTAGCAATCTAAGGGTATAGAGCTGCTGTATGAAGAATTCTGACTTTTCAGTACCTAAGGATATCTGAAGACTCCTCAAACATGTACTTATTAACATAATTAGTGGGAGGTGTCCCTGCCCATGGCAGGGGGATTGGAACTCGATGATCTTTAAGGTCCCTTCCAACCCAAATAATTCTATGATTCTATTCTATGATTCTAATTTCTGATCTTGAACCTTTGAGAAACTAGACTCTAGACTGAAAAAATAAGCAACAACATAATATCTTAGCTTTATGGATCAAACTTATAGTGAAAATGGCCTAGTTGTTTGAATCAATCACAGCAAGTGGTTTCTTATATATACAGTCCTCGTCTTGATCCAGACAGCAGACATCACAGCAGATGAATAAAACACCAGACATGAAAAAGGTTTACAAAACACAATACAAGCAAAACAAGGGAGTGATCTAGGTCACTTCTAGTTATTGACTCGATATACTCTGTCAATGTGACTGAGTTTTGCCTGGATCAGATCAAACACATGATTCATTTCCACTGCAAGTAAAGTCAACAAAAACCAACCAAACAAAAAAGGTGAAAAAAATAATGATAAAAAACCTCCCAAAACCAGAACAAAACACGGCGAGTAGATCACAAATTAAATATCCAGTGTATGAGGGGAGAGATGATAAAGAGAAACAATCATGAAAGATTTCATCAACTGTTGAGGAAGCCTTGCATAAATTAATCTTGGCTGAATGGTAAAGCAGTGCCTGAAAACCTGCCCTCTTTCCTTTCCTTCCCCCCACCCTGGGCCTGTGGGGTATGCCCCCTATGTTACAACTGCACTTCTGATGCATTTCACTTTGAAAAATGAAGTTACCCATAGAAATTCACCTACAAAATATGTGATTTACCCAGTGAAGTTTGCAATTCTGCAAGCAGTTCAAAATGCACTTGACTTCAGGTACTTGCTGATTGGTTTGAATAGAGTCTAAATGCTCACATTCCTAATTTAAGTAAGTATATATCACAGAAACAGAGCCTTAAGAGAGAAAATGGAAAAAATCTAGTAATTATGGCAATATTGGCAATAAGATATTTCATGTGTGTGGAGCTTCCTGCTGACGGTGTTTGAAGCAGGACTAGAGACACCTCCTGGGCCAGCCTAGGTTCCCTCTCTCCGACATCCCATCACACAATCCTGTTTTTTTTATATACTGAGGCCTGTAGTAAAAATATTGAGGTTTTTTTACCTCCTCTTTCCTGGTTGGAAAGTCTCCTAGAGCTTTGTTGTTCAACCCATTAAAAACACTCTTAATTTCCAGCTTAAATGTATTCATGGCCAATGTACCCCATTTGTTCCTCTGCCAAAGCTGTCCTTTTGCTTGAAGAGCTGCTTTCTCCCTCTGTGATGTTTACATCCTCAAATGTTTATAGAAAACAAGCCTACTCCTTCACAATCTTAATTTTACTTGGCTAAACAAGCCAAACTTTTCTCCTCTGACAAGTTTGAAAGGATTCACTGAAATATATACAAACAAAAGAATAGGAGCACGGGTAAAAAAGCAAAGCTAGCATCACACTCTAAACGTTTCCAAACATTTAAACAAATAACAGCTGCATTTGTAACAGCTTTTTTTCCCCCTTTGTAAAGACACAGACGGCAAGAGCTGTTAGTTTTAGCCCTAGTGAAAGATTAATGGAGAACTCAACTCTATCCACAAAATGACTTATACCCTTTTCTGTGCAGATACTATAGCAAAGAGCAGCTTTATATATTTTATTAGATAAAACAGAGCCTAAAATACAGGTTGGGAAGCTTCTAAAAACTTGTAGAGAGTTTTTAGGGTCTGCTCCTGGGCATAATGAGAGACGGGTGCCTAAATACAGTTGATCTACACACAGAAAAATATATTTTTGTAAACAACAAATAGTGCAGTGCCCAAGGAGGGGCACCACGGTGGCCATGGTGGCTCATGGTGACAGAGTCTCTCCGTCACCACAGTCTCTCCAGCTTTGCTCTCACCAGTTTCGCTCCGTAAACTGGGATAAAGATGGGAGATCTGTTTTTTTCCCCAATTTTGCCCATTTTCTACAGGCCATTAAGTGCAGGTGGCCCAGCAATTGCTGTTTCGGGGTGAGCCCTCCAGAAAACAGACTTGTTCCTCCTCTTTTCTACTGCCTGAGGTCTCCAAATTCATTTTGTATTTTAGGACTGCTTCAAAAATCTATTTCTACTGTTGTCCCATGTAGTTTTAAGGAAATTAAGCCACTGCTTAGTTACACGGGCCCCTGTGATGATTCAGCAGCTAAATTCAAAAGCTGACCAAATTTCTGCTCCAACACTCATCAATTCCCTTCTCACAACTCCTCATGCAAAAAGAGCAATTTGGAAGTTCAGTCTCTGTCACTGACCCGACCTTCCCCCATGCACAGTGAGGGGTTTCTTTCTGCCTAGAAACTTCTCATCCAGCACATCATTAGAGCTTTTAACATGAAAAAATATATAGCCTGGAGCTATTCTAGCTAAAGAACACTCAGGTGGCTTTTCAATTCACCAGATAGCTTTAATATCGGCTATATAAGTGGATAGAGTGTGTAATCTTATTCAACAGCAGTTAAAAGAGGGGGGAAAAAAAAACCACCATCCGTGGTCTGGCAGAGGATCCTCAGAGTCAGCTCCAAAGTGACACGAGAGGCAGCAGGTAGAGCGGTGGCGAGCGGCGCCTCCGTCACCAGCATCCAAACCTTCGGGGTTTTAGCGATCCAATCCAAAACGTGCTTACGTTTGAAAAAAAAAAAAAAAAAAAAAAAAAATATTTTAAAATAACTCATCAGTGGAAACGATTTTTAAGAGGCTGTATATTTTTGTGATGCGTTTTAGTGCATCGTAAGAGAAGCATCCTTTCAAATACAAACAGGGGTGTAATGAGGAGGAGGAAACGGGTTCTGGCGTGGGTTCCATGGATTTCTGCAGCAGACAGCAAGGGTCGCCTTCTCCTGGGGACAAAAGGGAACTTTTAACATCTTACAGCCTTGGCGCTTCATGTATCTGGCTATTTACTGCTTGCTTTCTTAATAGAGGTAAATTAAGTTAGTAAGCCACACACCAATAATTGGATGTTAAATAAACTAGAGCTGTCAATTAATCATAATGTCCAGAAATGCAATATTCAGTGGCAAGACAAGAGCTGAGAGAAGAAGCGAAGGAGAAAAGCTGAGCTGGGGACATGGCTGTGCTACACAAATCAGAGAACTGCTGCTATTTCAGATGCTGCAGTTCTCACCAGCGGGTTCGGGGTTATTATCAAGCAGCAGGAAAGAAAGAGAAATGGGAGACAATAAAACGCTGCCATCTATTTTCAAATGTATCTTCATGGGTTGCTTTTTTTTTTTTTTAAATAAATCCATTTCTTAACTCCTTACTTTGGCACAAATAAAAAGACACAATTGACAATCTAGTCGCTGCTTCTGCTACTTATAATAAGTTTAAACACTCTTCTACTTAGAAATGAAAGGGTGGTAGCAAAATAAAAATAAAAGAGACATTCTCATCTATCCTTCACTGGACTTAATAAAGAAAGCATCTCCAGTGACTTTGGGGGAAATTATAATTTATTTTATGACAACAGTAATTGAAGCACTATTTTCACAGGGAGGACTGAAGATTAAATATGCTCTGTAGAGCATAAAACAAATACATACAAGTTGATCGTATGTGACTTTCTAAGATTTATTTGTGGCATCTTTTTAAATGAACCTGATGTCACGGTACAGTACACTGGAAGCAGACACTTGCATGTCCTGAGAAAGCTAAAATTAACACTGAATTTCAGTTGGGCTCCAAGTTTAAAAAAAGTTGCAGTTTTCTAGCATCAGCTTAGGTTTGGGAGAATGCTATTGGATACCTGGGAAATACATGAAAATAATAAATATTATTGCATTTTAGAGATTTCCTTATGCCCAGGTATCTACTGTACCTGGCTGCTTGTTTAAAAATCTTTGAACTTCCCAAAAGGTTAAATAAAAGAATTTAAATGTCATCACCTTGAAAAAGCAAAAGACAAATATGAAAGTGTTCCATGGATATGAAAGCATTCCACGGTTGACTTGTTCTTCACAGTGAAAGGAAGAGCTTCTGTGTCACAGCCATTTGGTGCCACTAAATGTGTACAGGCCACCAAATCAGCCACCATTAAAAAAAACCTGTACTCAAGAGACACTCCATTAAAGCCATGCAAGTACATTTTTGGAGTTATTTGGATAAGCAAGGTGTCGATCAAAGCTCTCTCCAGAAAATCCACTCTAAGAACAAGGATTAAAACTGGCTACAAATAAACATCATTTGAACTTCAAAAGAAAAAGATAAAAAAAAAAAAACAACCACATTTAAAAACCTGTCCTCAGATCCTAGATGCTACAGGCACGGAACAATTTATGGAGGCTGAAAGGAGAGCGCTTCTACAGATATTTATAACATTGAACTAAAGAGGCAGTTTTGTTCTTTGTAGCTGAACTATTCAAACCAAGATGCACTCACTGAGCAACATTTTAAGCTCAAGGTCAACTCTTGCTGCATTCTATTTATATATATGAGAAACATGTTTGGGGATCCAGATTGCTACCTTGCTCCCAAAGGTCTGCTATTTCCAAGTCTTTACATAAAGAAAGCAGATCTGAAAAACAAGAAGATACCCCACAGCCTTCTTCCAACAACTAACTCAACCAAACATATGGAATGACTTGTCAAAACAATGTTTTGAGAAATAGGTTATCAGGGGCCTCAGGTCCACTGCATATGGTCCACTCCATCCCCCTGACCATATCATGCAGCTTTTTTCCTTTTCTTCTATAAAGGGATAAAACCCTTAATAAGAATAGAGTTGTTCAGGTCACGGAGATTCAGAAGGACCTGAAATTTCATTTATATATTTAGAGTACAGTAGAATAAAAAAGCAGGGCAAAATCATGCACACAGCAGAGCTCCGGATCCAAGCAAATCTTTTTCTATCAAAAGAAAGAATTTTTCTTCCTCTTTATAGCACAGATGTTCTTCTAAATAAAGTGAGGCCTTCCCTTTGCAGCCTTTGTGATTATCAATCTTTGGTTATTTTATAATATAAGGTTGCCTCAGACCTCAGCAGGGAGAAAAAGACATATTGCTGTATTTCCTCTGTAGCAAGAACAAAACAACTGTAGAAGCAAAGAATGTTCCAAAAGAGCAAACAATAACCCAGCTAAAGACAGTCTACAAACTTATTCATTCAAAAAATTATTCCACAGATGGAGAAGCATTTAATTTTCTGAAGTGAGAATAAACCAGTGTCTCTGTTCTCTGGAAGATGGAACAGGTTTTTGTATCAGCCTATTTACCCATAGTACCGAAACTCCCGCTCAGAGAATGCTGCGAGTACTGGAAAAAGAAATCTAAGGGGAAGTTATTACTCAGGGCTCTTTGTTAGCATTTCTGCAGTATGGGCAGTGTCGGCATTGTTAAAAATAAATCGTTAGTCGTACCTTACTTGGCCAGTACAAATGCTGTTTGCATTAATGTACTCATGATTTCCTATCTGCGGCTCCCAGATAAGAGAGGAGTTTAAGGGCACGATGTCTTTTCTGTCTCGCACTGACTTCGTCCCCTCCCTCCAAAGACCTGGCTCCCTGCTCCCGGCTGCACGGATGCTGAACAGCCCCTCCTGCCCGTGACGAGGACTTGTTGCTTTGATAGCCAAAATCAGAAGTTTATTTCCACGGGGTGCTCTTGTCTCCCAGCTCATCCGAAACTTTGCGCTTCGTGCTGCCTCTTCTTTGAAATTTCTATCAGCATAATATGACACTAGGATGTCACAACAGAATTACAGTTAATAAGGAAAATTAGAGGGAATAAATGAAAGATAAAATGAGGAAAATGGTACATTAGTAAACGTATCATTGTAAGTGAATTTGTGTATTTTTGAAATACAAGTGACATCTATTTCATTCTGCTTTAGAAAGAAGCAGATTCACCCCCAGGTTTAGAAACATGCTGTCACTTTCCAAAATGTCCTTGGGTTATCAGTTTGAAATTAATTGGCAGCGTGTGATTAGGCAGAACACAGCGACGTTGTTTAGATTTAATCAACCCATTTTATTCAGATCTGCTCACTGGATGGTAATGGGCTGCGTTAATGCACAACTATCAAATGTCAGAGGAACCAAACCAGTAAGAATGTGTTGCAGGGCCCAACTTGGCAACAAAACACTGTCACTTGCTTCCTCTCATAGACACACCATCGCCTGAAACTACTTAAACGGAACAAAGAGGGTTCACAGAATCTTCATGGTTGGAAAGAACCTCTGAGATCACCGAGTCCAACCACACACACACAAAAGACCCCACAATCTCAGCCACTAGAGCATGCCCTGAAGTACCATATCTATATATTTCTTAAACACCCGATGAATCACTTATACACACACATCAAATGCATTTAGATATGGATTAAAATTATACTAAGCAGCTAAAACAAAACTGGAAGCCAGGATGGGAAGAGCTGGCTCCAGATGGAAGCTGGACCAGGAGGTGGCCACCAGCCTCCTCCACTGAGCCAGCTTTGACTTGTTCTCCTTTGGGACTTCTGGCCAGCTTTTTTGATTGTGGTATTAGTTCTGCAAACTCAGTGCATCCACACCTATCTTCAGTGAAAGAAAACACTAAATTAATAAATCACATGTAATATCAAAAGCCAGTGCCAGCCTTTCTACAGGCTACAGAATTGATCCTTCCTCTCTACCCTCCATTCTTTCACGTATAATTATAAAGAAGAGATTAAGGTGTGCCAGACCATTTGGCTATTCAGGAGTCAAAGAATTTTACGGCGCAGACCAAAACTAAGACAACAAAATGTGTTACTTACTGAACCACAAAATCTCTGAGAAAGCTCAGAAATACAAGCAGCTTTTCGAAATAAACCATAATCTCTTCTTCCTACTCCCACCAAAGCCTGTAACCCCAAACAACAAAAAAAACCACCACCACCCCCAAAAAAAAAAAAACCAACTTGGTGGGCAATATATAAAAATGAAAGTACAGATGAAGCATTTTTGACATTTCTCTATCACTCTTAAAAATAGTAATAATCTTGAGCTATTGAGGTTGCTGAAAGAAAATAAAAATCAATGCATTCTCACTTAGCGCTTTCAAAAGAGAAAAGGATTACTTGGTTTTTCAGCAAAACGCTTTAATGCAGCTTTGTAAGGGAGCCCACCATAACTTACAAATAAAGCTCTTCACACTCAAGCATTTACTGCACCCCAGAACCCAATACTTGGAAGGGAACAGAGGCAAGACTGCACTTCCCAGTGTGAAGTGGGCAAAGCAGTTACTGGTACCAGTACTGTGTCCAGGCTACATAACCTGCTCTCGTGTGGTAGAGACATGGATATACTGAGGATTTTATACGTTTAACACGCAAAGTGCTTTGGGTTCATGCTTTCATTACTCACTACTTAACCTCAACCCAGCAAGCAATGAGGCACAAATTCAGGGTGGGGCTTTGTTGTTGATTTTGGGTGGGTTTTAGAGGATTTTGCTTGGGTTTGTTTGTTTGTTTTTTACAACATAAGCGGAAAAATTTACAAGTTTGAACTTCAATGTGTACCAAAAAGTCTGGAAATGGGGGCTTTGAAGTGCAAATTTCCCCCATTTCCCTTTTTTCTGCTTGTAACAAATTTTAGGTTTGTCACCATGGGCAGGATAAAAATGACCAGATTTCTGATAAGCATTAAGAATCTTCAGCAAATCATTTTCAAATACTCAAAGCTGTCTTTGAAAGTGGTAAATGATTGAACCTTCTCTTAATACAGACAGGATGGACATAAAATTATATATTTTACAGTGAATCACAGGTATCACTCCCAATAATTAATAGCAATAGCTAATGGAAAAGACAATGTGCATCTTGATAATAGCATCTTGCAAACAAATCTATTTTGTGAGAACAAGGCTCAACAAAAATGTCTTAAAACAAACACTTTTAGATGCCAGAGATTTTTCTGTTGTTTCTGATTCCTCTCTGTGCATACAAATGCATAAAATGTAAAACCCAGCAAAGAGGAAAAGTGGAACATTTAAAAAAGCTGATTTAATTCTGCACAAAACCTTTACTCCAAGCATTAAAAAGTACAATTTACTACCACTGGAAAGCGTAAGAAGTAGAAAGTGCTCTTGAAAAATAATAACTGCTTCTACCAGCACACCAGAGACCTCTACAGAAGACGTAGGAACCATTATCTCCATTTTTCGTGTGGTGAAAATGAGCCAAGGACAAACATTACTGAAATGGGGCTACAGAAGGTAGAAGTCCGACCTGTTTATTACAGCCTTTTAACGGTTTTGGGTATACTCAAATAAAAGGACGGGAAAATCTCTTTTTTTTTTTTCTTTCCATTCTGCAACTGGAAGAAGATGCTATACAATATCCATGTGGATCTTGCAGGTTCTGAACTTGTCTGCTCTTCTCACGCTCCCTTTACAGGTCAGTCCTAAGTTGAAAGCTTTACTAATGAGATACAGCAATCTAAATTAAATTCCACTGCAAGTTTTCAGACAACGCCGGGCAGTTACTCGTGGCGTCTCTGGTCAACAGCAGACAGGAGAGAGGAAAAAAGGCAGCGTATTCTCCCAGGTTTTATCCCAGGCAACGCCAGCATGAGAATAAACCAGGCAATTTGCATTTCTCAGAGTTATTGTTTCAAGCTGCCTGCAGACTCTGGCACATGTCATCACACCAATTTAACTGAGCTTTAGCTATTACAAGCATTACAAATGAATGTCTAAACCCTAGATCATAGCGTATGTTAAGGCCATTCAAACAGCGGGTTACATTTGAGCGTTAAAAAAAATCTGCTTTCCTGCTCCTCAATCTCCACAGTAACTTTCTGCCATATCTGTCTTTTCTACTTTTCTGAAGAGATCAAATGTATATATTCAACAGATCTAAAAATAAAAACGCCAAAGCAAAAAACAGCCTGAAACACTGCAGAACATTCAGTGGGTGTGTAATTCTGCTCTTTGTGAGCACTCACGCTCACTGCCTGCCCTGACAGGGAGCCAGCAAAGGAGCCCGGGGCAGGCAGGACTGCTCTTCTCGAGCCTCTGAACCGACACCTTCCAAGATCCAGACCACCAGCAGTTCTTCACCTTCCCAGTTTTCCACTGGACAAAGATGCAGTCACTGTTAAGTGCTCAGTCAACTCCTGGCTGCTATTTACTTCCACAGAGCAGTTGGAAGAGCATCATCCCCAGCTGGAACGTGGTCCAGTGCTGCCAGAAGGTCAGCATTGAAGCCCAATCTCCACTAGCAGGCTCTGCAGCCTTTTTCTCCCTCCTGGGTTTCCCTGCCTGCAGTCAAGGTCACCTCTGATGTGGTTCAGCTGTATTATAACCTTGGGTCAGGTGCTGGGAAGACAGAAAACTTGAGAGCTGTGTGAGCAAGAGCTGTGAGAAACCTCATGCAGGACCTACGCCCATGGAGAGAGGAGCTGCATTTGAACTCAGGACCTTGGTCCTTACTGTGTCCCTTGTCAGGGAGGACCTTCCTGTCACCTTCAGGCTCCGGACTCTTGAGGACCAGCTTGCCCTTGCTGCTCCTGACAGCCAATACTCAAACAGCAGGCTCAGGATTTGAGAGGCAGGGGAATGTATTTCTTAAAATCTGAGACCTCATTAACCTATTGCTTAGACATAACCCTATCTGTAACCACTTGGATTAGAAGCTCAAAAAAATTAAGTACAGTCGATGGAAGGAAATACAGCAGCATCCAAAAAAACCACATAAAAATAAGGACCAGGTACCTGATCCCTGAAAAAGCTTAAGCTTGACCCTTGCTCGCTGATGGCAAGTGATATTTCTTGCTTCAAGGAGCATTCTTCTGAAAACTAAAAAAAGAAAATAGACTCAAAATTGTTAATTTTAAATTTACTTTCCAGCCTATGTCCATCATTATGATCAATGACACAAATCAAAAGGGTTAAACGAGATGCTGGGTAAACTGCTGTTGCTGTGCTCGTCTTTCGATTGTATCTCTGTCAGAAGCTGGAGGAGCACTGGGCAGAACAGACGAGGCACACGGGGCAACCAGCACAGCACTGGTGAACTCCATGTACCACTGACACTAGATGCTTCAAAGGTAATTTATATTAGGGAAGTCTCCTGGGTAGGAATTCAATTTTTATTTTTTTTTTAATTTGTCCATAAAGATGGTTTCTGAAGACATAACTTGGGATGAGTTTGTTTCTCTCTAATTACTTGATTACCACAACCAAAAGTTGGAACTGGGACAAGAGTACTTAGCGAGCTTAAACGACAGATGTCATCCCATTTCTGAGAGGATGTTAAGGGATATTTGAGAAGGGATATGATTCTCTCTTTAGAAAGAATGAAAAATAAATTGAATTTTCTCTCTGTAACCTTTATAAATCACAGTTTCCCATTTGTCTGTGGTGACAGATTCCTGTATTTCCCAGAGGAAACTACAATTTTCCTTAAGGAAGGGGAAGCAAAAGAGAAGAGCAATCAAAATGTTTTGATTCTTTCAGTTCTTTCAAGGACCGCTTTCTAAGGAAGCAACTTGATGAATTCATCCATACGGCTGCTCTTTCCCAGGTGTCTTCTACCTACAGATACATCCATAGGGTGACAGTAACTTCCCCAGGCCACTCGAAAGGTAAAGGTTACATTACTAGTTTGTACATTACTCTGAGATGTCTTTGAAGACTCAATTCAGTAATTCATATTAAAAATATTCCTTCTAATGGAGGAATATTAAAATGAATTTTATCTCCAACCCTCTCCAGACATTCTTCTGACCCACTGAGTTATTCCTCCACTCCCTGACAGAGTTCACTCTGAGCTGTCAACTCTGAACACACACACACACACATATATATATACACATCTGTGTATGGTTGGGCAGCTTTAGGGTGGTTGTTTTTTTTAACTTGACCAAGAACTAAGAAGATTAGAGATAAGCAACACCCTGAATGCTGGGGATGCACAGAATGAGCTGCCAAGTTTCATAAAAACTCCTCCCCAGCATTAATTCCCCTGGTTTCGGGGAGGGGGGAAGCCTTTTTAAATGACACATTATTAACTTACTAACTTTTATAATGAAGACTATAGTCCTCAACCCTTCTCATAACATTACAGGAAAGGCATCCATAGATGAAAGGGCACGTTCAACAAAGCACAAATATACGTTACCATTATTTGATGATCAGCTTCAGGTTAAACCTGTCTGCCTTGAGACTGGAGATTAATAGTGATAGCTTCTTTTAATGACTGTAGAAATGCCACAGTGCCTGCCAATAACAACTTGAGCAATGAACAGGTTGCTATAGAATGTATTGTTTATGCACCACTGGCTGCAATCTCTATACAGAAAATTTAATAGACCCTTTTTTCCCCTCTCAGCAAGCTTATGTGGTTGGGGATTTAGAAATGCATTATTCCTTATGACCTGGCTTATTTATCATGTCAATCATAGTAATGATGTGTCAAAATTATCACAATTCTGAAGCTTTCCTTTTATCATCATTTTGAGAATGTTCTTTCTCAGCATTATAAGTACATATGACAAAAGAGACATCAGAGGCATGGATTTCATGCATGGCTCTAGCAAAATCACAGGGTTAAATAGCTACTTCTGGAGCCATGGCACCACAGAATAACTTCTTCCAGTTTTCCAATTCAGTTCTTCTAACAGCCATTAGACACCCAGCCGTAACTGCAATTAAGGAGAAAAGATGGGGAATAAAGCTGCACCGAGTCAATTGCCAAAGGTCAAATTAAGATGCTGGAATTTGCAGGTCCTGACCCACCTAACACCACGCAGTTGGCTTTGTGATACCACCACTCAGATTTAAAATTACAACTTCAGCAATTAGTAAGACTGAAGAATTAGACAGGCGAGTTACTTAGTGGTGACACTGTCCTTCCCCATCTAAACAAAAAGCTTTGTCAAGGAGTCAAGTTCAAGAGGGAAAATAACTCGGATGGAAGGATTTAGACCTCGCTGAGAGAGAGGTTCCAGGCAAGTGTGCAGGCAAGGTCACAGCCGGGCTGCTGAAGGTGACTGTCTCAGCAGCTCGGGTACAGCCTTCCTCAGAGAAGGTTTCTCAACAAAATACCGGGCTGCGTCAGCACCAGGTTACTGACTCCGAGAAATTAAAGGATGAGAAATAGTTAACAACAGGAGCTCTCTCTCCGAGGTACAACATATATTCTTTTGGTTCAATTTTCCAGAGCCCGAGGTCTGAAAGAGATGGAAGCCTCTTTGAAAGGGTCTGGACAGCATTCTAAATTTCACATACCGTAAGTTTCTCTCAGTCACAGAAGATTAATTCACCATTTATTCTGTAGGCTAGCAAGAACTCGGGAAGCAGGTAGTGTGTGCTGTCCTGGAGGAGAGAGACGGCAAAGCCCTGTTCCCTCTGGGGCTTGTAACTGTGGCTGGAACCATTTTTAAATGTAGTTACAGCCAAAGAGAGTTTTAACAAGTTTGAATGCACACCTAACATAGTTACAGCCTGAAATATGGGTTGTCTAACCCGTAGCCTGTGTTGCAGAATAATTTTTGCTACAGTAGCTGTCTGAAATGATACTAAAACCAAGCTAACTCTGGACAGGTTGAAAAATACCTGTCAAGTATAGTTCCGGCAGCATCACCATGATGCCCATTTGAAGTGTCCAACCTATGGATCAGCAAAAATATGTAGCTTATTAAAGACTAATAGAACAGAAACAGCTTGTTCTGTGGAAACTCTGATGGAGCCGTAGAACATTTGCTGCTGAACTAGAAGGGTGAGCCTGTCTCAGGGGACTCTAGAGTCAATAAAAAAGAAATGACGTGGCCCTCCACCAGGTAGAGTTGAGAGGGACAGATCCACAACATGAACTGACAACAGCCAGCAAGAACTGCTTAGTTTGGAGAAGTAAAGGTGTAGGAGCAGTTACTAATTGGAAGGAGATTTAAGTTAAGAATATAGCTTAATGCTATTTCAAAAATAATTAAAAGCAAGCAACTCTAAGCAAGAACTCAAAAAAAAACCACCCCAAAAACTCAAACCTATTTATTTCTACAAAAATTAAAATTTAGGTTGAAACAGAATGAAGATTTCATGATTTAACATGTGTAGAGTATTTGCTGGTACTTTGGCATGCTTCATTCAGAAAATAAGTTACAATGTAAAGACATTCTCTTGTTGGAGATCCACTGGACTTTTAAGTCTCAAAACCAATTAATCCATATCTCAGGAAAATCCTTCTCTTTAGGACACTTCTTGGAATATTTGGGATTATAAACCTCCAAAGCCACCCAATGCAGACCTGACCATCAATTTGTTTACCACATCTGGCTGCCCATGCACTACCAAAATCTTTAGTGTAGTCATTATTTTAGCGTCTAAGATAGGGAAGGAGATCTTGGAGCTGCATTTCCAATTCACAATTAAAAGATTTTCAAACCTGCACTCACAAAACTATAGTAATTTTCACACGCAGACACACACCCTTGCACAAAAGCCAAGATCTCCTCTTTGTATGTGTACAGCTTTAGAACTGCACTACTAAATACAGGCATAGTGGGTCAAATCCTCAGACAGAATATTTTTGTACTGATCCATTTAAATTCAGGAAAAAAAAAATCTTTTATCTTAGGATTTCAGGTATATTGATATCTGTGTATAAATCCAGTCATGATAATGCCTTAAAGAAACACTGTTGTCCAGAAGTGAGGGAATGGTTTGCTGGATGAGAAATGCCTGACAGAAGCGAGACTTGTTCAGAACAGGATTTGAGAGGAAGCTGATGAGCACTAAATGCTTGGTTGGAGTTCTCAGGCTAGAAGTCACAAGCGCCTGTTTTGCCGGAGGAATTTGCAATGGGAAAAAAAGCTTCTTCTGTGGCGAAGAGCCACAAGATCACTTGCTGCAGGAAGGGTCACCTTTGTAACAGCAGAATCATTAAAGCCAGGACACAAGACTATAAGTCTTATCCTAAGGTACAAATCTAACTTCAACTAAAGGTTCATGTGTTACAAAAAATAAAAATGAAATAAAAATAGAGTTCAAGGTACTAGACCTGCCTACAGCAGTTAACTCTTCTCCTGTGGCTAAAAAAAGTTTTGAGAATCACTGTTTTTATTATGTTAACTATATATACATAAAATCCATATACATTAACAAAAATACATTTCAGAGTTCATAATAAACCATAAATTCATGGCTAAAGAAAATATCAGCTGGCTGAACAGTGCAGAAACACATTTTAACCCGCCCATTGGCGCCACACAACCGCCCCTCCCCAGTATCCCCCAGCTTCTTGTCTTTTGGAGATGTTCACTAATTTGACAGTAAGTTTTAATATTGGTAAGATTGTAACTGTGATAGCATTAGGATCTTTTTCACTGCTGGTGCCATGATTATCTTTCATTCATCCCCTGAGACAGACCTTCTAGAGGGGAACTGTTTATAACACGAGTCTTATTATTGTACATTTGTGCTTTCTTGGTCAAAAAGAGCAGCCAGAGAGAAAACTTCTAATGGACTTCAATCTTCTTTTGAAATGGGGTTATATCAATGAAAACTGCTGTCTCACTGTTTGAATACCTTGACTGAGAACTCAGAAAGTTGAAAAATATATCTAAATCTACTTAAATAAAAGGTAAAATCAGTCAAAGTCTCTGCAAGAATAGAACGTGTAGCACAAATTTAATCTAATTACTTTCCTGCCATTGGAGGGTCCTCAAATGTACTCTGGTGTCTCTGTTCCTATGACACGACCCCAATTAGTTGCTCAATGACTGAAGTACTTTGAAGCTGTGCTCAATACAGGACATTTCAGCAAAATATAATGACCTGTTATATACAGAAGGTCAGACCAAATTATTGCATTCTTTCATAGACTCATGGAATGGTGTGGGTTGGAAGGGACCTTAAAGATCATGTGGTTCCACCCCCGGCCCTGGGCAGAGACACGTCCCACCAGGTCAGGTTGCTCAAAGCCCCATCCAGCCTGGCCTTGAACCCCTCCAGGGATGGGGCAGCCACAGCTTCTCTGGGCAACCTGGGCCAGGCTCTCACCACCCTCACAGTGAAGAATATCTTCCTAATATCTAATCTAAGTTGCATCTCTTTCAGTTTAAAACCATTACCCCTTATCCTATCACTCCACTCCCTCATCAAGAGTCCCAACCCAACTCTCCTGGAGCCCCTTTAGGTCCTGGAAGGGGCTCTAAGGTCTCATATAGCTTCAGATTAAGAAACCTGTCAGCAAAAATGCTTCAGTATCTATGGAAACAACCCTACAATATCCTTCATTTAGCACTACGGTCATCTACATCCAGAGTGAGCACAACAAATGAAGTGGTGGTAAGAGTGCCACCTCTACCTCTCCAATTCTCAGGCCAGCCCAAGCCCAAGGCACACTCTGGAGCAGCGTTGGGACTGCTCCTGTCTACAGATGCATCACACGAAAGGAAAGTCTGTCATCTTTTCTGGGCCCCTGGAGTGATAGTAACAGCAAACAAGCTGTGTCAAATTTTTAGGAATTTCCACATAAAACATCCTCTCTACTATGAGCTCAGTGGACAACAAAAGTGTGAAAGTGTTTCATGAAGTGAAAATAATATATATAACATTTACAAAACCAAGAAAGCTTGAAGTTTTCCTTAACATCATATTGAGGCTGAATTGGGTTTCATGGTGGTTTAAACAATATAAACCCATTTTAAAAAAAAAATGGTAACATCATCTTGAGTGACTTAAATCTACAAAAGTGAAGAAATTAGCCAATCCGATTGTACGGATCATTTCTCAATGTTCCATTTAGCTTTTAATTACCCAACAGACTGTAATAGCTGCTTTGGAGCTATTACACTCCATCGTGTCAATTTGGCTGCTACAAATGCACAGCACAAAGTCCTCAAGCTAAAAATCATTATGAAATTATTGTTGAAAAAGATTGTTGAGCATGTGCAATAGCTAGCTTTTGAACTTCGATGTTTTACAATTTCTCTTTTTTATAAATAGCTAGAGCAATTAGATGCTGTTATGGAGCTATCAAAATCTTTCCGTTTCAAGATTCAAAGCATTTCTTGAGTTATAAAACTGTAAAAATTCAGTTAAATTGGCAAAGTTCTGTTTGCAGTCTGTCATAGCCTCATATTTTCTCTTCACTTCTGTATGCAATCTATTCAAGTCATATTTTTTACATAATGTTCCATCAGATAAAACACCAGAAAATATTTTAGAAAGTAAATGCAAGAAATCTCAGAAAAAATCAGGTCTGTACTAGAAGCTACACTCAATACCAAGAAACACATGAATGTGCAGATCAACAAAATTCAAAGCATTAAGTAGCACACCAAGCCTTTCCCAGACACCAGATTAAAAAGGGCAAGAAAGGACTTAGGAACATGAGAACGCAAAGATAAATGAAGCTTCATGTAAATCACAAACCTAAATTAACAGGAAAATTGTATTGGTGAGATTTACAGAGACTAAGTAATTAAATGACTTATGGATTCAAGAGAAATCAAGCTGTATCTAGATGAGACACTTTCTTAGTTGTGCTCCCCAAATAATGGAAATTCCAACTCGGGGCACAGATTAGACTCAAACTGGAACGGAGTCTTGTCAAGGACACAGACCAGGACTTCACAGAGTAACAGTTCATTAAATCAAATGGAACAGATTGTCACTGTCTCAAAGATCTTGCAGAGCAAGTACAAAACAGGAACGCCCCTCCCGAAGCTGACAACGCCAAACACGAAAGCAGAAGGTAACTACTCAACTCCATTTGAGAGTATATTCACTTGCTGGATCACGCTCAAAGTTTCTTGTAGGCATCCCAGCACAGAAACACTTCCAGAAGGTGTTTTGTAGTACTAATGAGGCAGGTTCACAGGACTAGGGTGTTTTTTTTTTTCTTGAGTATAAGTCAGGAACAGCATAGAAATTAGCACAGGTGGGACTCTGAAAACAGACCAAGGTAACTGGATGGCAAACGGCTGCCTGGAGCTGATCTCTCCTTGCTGCCTCCAGGATCAGAAAGGTTACAAACCTTTCTGATCCCAAAGTGGGGAAGGAGGGACATAAACTGTGGGACACAAAACAGAAATGTAAACATCAAACCAATAGGCAAGATCAGCTTTCTGAAGTCTTTAGACACACACACAAAAAAGACATTGCAGTAATTGAAATATGAGCTGTTGAGAGCTTCAACAAGAGTTTTAGATTTATTGGAAAGGTTGTATCACCAAACATCTATTAATAGTAAGAGGAATTTGTAAATAATAGATACAACAAAAATATGAAGGATCTAGAAAGATGACAAAGTAACTTCTAGGCAGTGACATCCTTTGGGATAAGCAGCGTGTTTATGTTCTCTGGGGAGTTGGAAAAGAATGAGAGGAAGAGGTGCGGCAGGATCTGCAAGAACTACTATGGCAAGATAAATCTGAGTTTTCAAATGTGGTTGACAAATAGTGGATAAATATCAGAGATTGAGAGGAAGGGCAAAACAGTCACCCCAATCAAGCTGAAATAGGGATAAGGTGGGACCTCTCTGAAAGAGCAGATTGATAAGAAATCAAGCAAGGGATGGTATTAAAGAAGCAGAAGGATCAAGATATCTGAAGTTTTCATTCCTATAGCCTTGTATTTTAGTGATGCTGACTGCCTTTATAACACACAGACACACTGCCAGCAAAGTCAGCTCGCCAGAGAACAGACAACGCCTTTGTAGGCAGAGAACAATTTGGGTGTCTGTAATTCTGCTTAAAAAACACTTTTTTTTTTTTTTTTTTTTTTAAAAAAGGTGGGTATGAAACACTATTTTTGGGGACTTAAGCAACAATACAGAATGTTAAACTATTTTGGTTTTGTATTGAAAAATGTGAGAAAAAAACTAACACTGCAATTCTGCACATTGTTTGCTGAACGCAGGACCCTGCTGAAGCAGCAGAGCGGCAAAGAGCCAGGCACACGGCACGCAGGGCAGCTCCTACAACACAGAACGAAACACTTCTTCCACTGCTACTTTTAGGAAAAATAAACAACATTCTTGGACAGCTTTTCAGCTTCTGAATGCCTTAGATCTTAGATTCCTTTTTTTTTTTTTTTTAAACAAGCTTGCTCTCTTATTTGCTTTCAAAGAAAGCAAAAAAGGTACGGAATCACGGAATTGCCAGGGTTGGAAGGGACCTCTAGAGATCATCTAGTCCAACTCCTCTGCTAAAGCAGGGTTGCCCAGAGCACACCACTCAGGATGGCATCCAGGTGGGTCTTGGAGATCTCCAGAGAAGGGGACTTCACACCCTCCCTGGACAGCTTCTTCCAGGGCTCTGCCACTCTCACCATAAAGAAGTTTTTCCTCGTTTTTGAGTGGAACTTCCCATGTTCCAGCTTGTGCCTGTTGCCTCTTGTCCTATCGCTGGAAACCACTGAAAAGAATCTAGATCCAACATCCTTCAAACCACCCTTTAGGAACTTGTAAACAAAGGTAAGATCTCCCCTCAGCCTTCTCTTCTCCAGGCTAAAGAGCCCCAGCTCTTTGAACCTTTCCTTGTAAGGGAGGTGCTCCAATCCCTCCATCATCTTTGTTGCCCTTTGCTGGACTCTCTCCAGCAGTTCCCTGTCCCTCTTGAACTGAGGGGCCCAGAACTGGCGCAGTATTCCAGTTGTGGCTTCACCAGTGTAGAGTAGAGAGGGAGAATGACCTCCCTCGACCTACTGGCCACACTCTTCCCTATGCAGCCCAGGATCCCATTGG
>JAOQGH010000069.1:3517408-3585196 GCA_025769975.1 Gallinago jamesoni | reverse complement strand
TAAAAACTCTGGTCACTGATGCTTTTCTTTGCTCATTAGGTAATTTCCAGCACACTGTTCTTCTGGTTTATGTTCTCTGCCCTATAATTTCCAATGTAGTGTTTAGATTCTGCCAAAAAGCTTCATTGTGTGCTAAGCTGCCTCTTGCAAGTAAATAGCACTATGATGAACTTAGAAATATCTATTTCTCCCATAATTGGTTGGTACCAGTCAATGCAGGCCAGCAAGAGAATAAAAAAAAAAGAGGAAGAAAATACATTGCAAAAAAAAATTAGCTGATTCAAATACTTCCTGAAAATATAGATATTCTACTACACATTCTCATTATCAGCAAAACCCTAAAGAAAGAGTAAGATTCTAGGTCATCAAAAATAGCTGTCCCCAGCTTGAAAACTGAGGGACTAAGATCTGTGCTTATGCTATTGCTTTCTCATAAGGGGAAATAAAGCAAGGTTTGTCTTTTCTTCTCTTTCCAGCATCAGGAAAAGTTGTTCCATGATCTTGTGGACAGCACGCTGGGTATGGTATTCACAGTTCATTTGAATACCCGTAAGATACTTTGTCTACATCAAAATCTATGATCACCATTTTTCTTTTTATTTATGTATTTATTTTTAAATAATTTGACTGATTAACCTGATTAACCCATAAGAAGACCTAGCGCACTGTGTCATATACCAGGGATTACTGGAGAAAGGGACTATTCCTTCCAAAACACGGGATATTTTTCAACACGGGAACACAAAAAATTGAAGATAATATATTATGTTTGCAAATTTCACAGATATTCCAGGATCAGTATATCTAGTCTTCAAGTACATGATCCAGCTCAAGTCACAATCACTGCTGATAACCATCTTTCAACAGACCAAGGCAGATCAATTTTGATCTGTTAAGCACTTCTGTCTTACTTTATTATACCATTGTCCTGTAAAGATGACCAATACGGAGGTATTTTAATAGTAATAATTTGCCACAGCTCTAAAAAATTCTAAAAAATAATTATCCTTGTGTTGTATATAGGAGTCAATTTTGTTAAGCAAGATGAGCATGGGACTGGGAATTACAAAATGCGACTTTAACCTTGTTTCTGCCCCTGATTCTGACTAAGTGATCTTCAGCTAATCACTTTTATCTTTCTGTGCATCAGTTTCCTCATTTTGATATTGGGATTAATGACACGCACCTTGGTAAAGGCTTTTGAGGAATACTGATGAAAAGCAATAGATATGAATCAGGCCTTCTTATTAATAATATTAAATTGCTTTGGGATCTTTGGATGATAAGTGCTATTTAAATTCAAAGAAAATATTAGTACTTTAATTGCTTCATCTTTCAGATCTACCCCAGTTTTACTTCCTCACACACTGACAGGTAAATTGAACTCCAATTACTTCATAGCAGATACACAAAGTTCTAAGTGTAACAAAGATATTAAATCCCCTACATTATTATCGTTGCAGCTTCCAAGGCTTTAGAATATCTACTTCGTACTGTTGAAGTTCTCATATGGCAAACATCCAAATTTTGTGCTGCTATTGGGATATTCAGTATTGGTGGAATCTTCTCCACAAATACTGAGATCCTCAAATTCTGTCAACAGTCAAACTTCAAACCTTCCATCTATGCAATGTTTTATCAAAGTCATTGCAATTGTGATGAAACTGCTATTGTTTTGAAATGATATACTGAACAAAATGTCATTATCAAGTAGTTTCACAGAGTGAGCGGAGAACAGAGCCATAGTCTATTAATGTATTGCCATTGATTTATTCACTAATGTGCCCTATATTTTCATCCACAAAAGCCTTTGTAAAATCCACAGTGTCTATTAGTGCAATTATCCAACATAACCACTCTGCAGGGCACAGCTCATTATGTTTCTTTTTTTTTTTTTTTTGCTTTTAGTGCTGAATGCTGCCAATAACATCCGGGCTACAGGAGAGCAGAATTCAGCACGTGATGGCAATAAGAAAACAAGCTCAGCCTTGGCTTCAGTCTGCTCTGAATGGGACCTGCACCCACTATCTCCGCAACAAACTGCGGAGAAAACAACTATAAACGGGTATTATCTTCTCAGCAGCATCCGGGGACAAAGAAAAGGCCACAGGCACAAACTGAAATAAAAGAAATTCTGTTTATGCTTAAGAATTTTTTTCATTTTTGGGGCTGAAAGGGCGAGTAAACACTGGAGAAGGTTGCCCAGAGAGGTTGAGGATTCTCCATCTTTGGAGATGCTCCAAACCCAACTAGACACCTCTGGCGACCTGCTCTAGGTGACCTGCTTTAGCAGGGGGTTGGACTCCAAGGAGCCTTCCAGCCTCATCCATCCTGTGATTGTATGATTATTAATTCTTCTGAGATCACCAGGTTGTTGGTGTGTGACCTATATTCACTGCTGGAAATTAAAGAGAGCAGCTGCAAACACTTAGAAGCCTGACTGATTATGAGAATACATCCCCTTATAAAACCCAGCACAGAAAACTTGATTTTTCCTGTTCACTCATCCTCCACCTGAGTGAAATAAAGTATAAACATGGCTCTTTTTAGCCATCCTAATTCTGGCAAGATAGCAACAACAGACTTAATTACTAATCAGTTTGCATCAGAAATTATCAGACCAAACACAGAGCGCTCTATCACTCAGGCAGTTTAATACTCACTTTAATATGGTCAGAACCAATTTTTTTTCATATTTCAGAAATATCTCCCTTCTCTTCCTTCTCTAGCCAGACATTGTTACCTTACAACAGTGTTCCCTTCCAGGAACATTACTTCTTCATTATAACCCAGATTCCAGGCTGAAAACGAGAAGAGGAATAGAGACTCATTGCCTGAGTCTCTATTAATTATTGAGGAATCCCTGCCCGCCCGGTGCCACGGTCAGACAGCTTGTCATCACGCTCCTCAGAAGTAACGAGAACTCCATGGGAAAACAGGAACACGTTTTTGTTTTGTTTTGTTTAATACCAAAACAAATCAATTACATTAGCAATGATGGCCTTGGCCCCTGGCACTTCTGAGGAATTAACAAGCAACTGGCATTTATGGCCTAAAGCAAAACTCCTCCAGGAGGTAGGTATCTAAACCAATAGCTGACTTTTCAGTAGTATTTGCTTCTCAAAGGGGGAAAAAAAGTGAGAATAAATGAACAGAGGAAATTTGATAAAAGAAACTTACCCCCCCTCCCATCAAGCAATAATAATTAAACCCCTTTTTGTCATTTATCAAAATTGTGACACAAGACTAAGCAGCTGTCACTTCTGCTCAGCGTAACTCCTCCGTTCCAATGGAAATGATTTTGGAGTTCAGGACTTGCACATTTTTTATAGTTTAAGGTGCTGCTACAACAAAACTAGCAAATCACTAAGGACAGCTTGCTGTTTGGGGCTTCAGCTATTAAGTATTGCTAACATCCATTGCATTTTCTAAAGCAAATTTAAAAAACCCATGTGTATAAGGAAAAAAGAATTAGGATTTCCAGTATCTCGTTTCTAATCCTGAAGGATATGGACAATAAGAAGTGCATTATTTAAAAAAAAGAGAAGGGCTACGTTTCAGCTATAGTCAAGCACCACAAATATTTCAGCTCTGTATATAATTGGGTTCATTTAAAATACTGTCTCCCCACAAAACATTGCACTCCAAGTGCATTGTGCAGAATAACTACCATTTGCTTTGGTCACATCAAAATATCACTCAAAAAACCATTAGGATTTTTTTTCTTCTTTGGCTGTGATGCTGCAGAACACCATCTTCTCTCCCAGACAAAAAAAATATATATAAAAATGATGTTGTAGAACATATAATTCATCTTGCCCCTGGATAAAATGACTGCTGTGAAACAACCCAAAAACTTCCAGCACGGAGATAAAACAATGTACATTATCTCAGGAAAATCTAAGTTCCTTGACAGCTCTTTATCTAAACCCAATGGTTAAATCCCAAATAGTATCTTGACTCATGATTTTTCTTTTTCCTCCTGAGAAAGAGCCAAATTATGTAACATTATGAAATCTAATGTTTTCAGAAAGAAACAGGTTGTCACCTGTACCTTGAAACGTTGCACTTTAAAAGATCTGATTAAGTATCTCAGCAACCGAATAAGTGAAAATCTTAACGTGGATTTTATCCTGTTCTGCTCTAGCATGTGTTTGGGTTTTTAAGTTGCATTTAATAATTTGCTGTAAGAAGCTTGCAATGAGGGAGACTGTCATGCTGAGGATCTGTATGAAACTGGGTATCCCGTGGGGTTTTCTTTTTGTTTTTTAAACCCCCCTTGACTTTAAATAGGAGGCTTCATGGTTCGGTTGCTGTGGATTTCAACTAAGTCAAAAGTTAGCAAGTCCTACCAGATGCTTCTAGAAGAAAGGGATTGCTTTGCAGAAGGCAGAAGTGTTAATGTCCTCTGCACATTTCTCAACTTTTAGATGTTATCAACCATAAATGTGAGAAGCAAGAACACAGAATAATCTCATAGGAATAACTGAAATGTTGGCCATGGAGACAAAACTGAAAACTCCCTAACACTTCCTTCTCCAAACACAAATAGAGCTGATATGTTTTCGCCCAAGATGAGCCTATTATTAACATCAACTTTTGTACAAGTGTCATCTCTGGCTTTTTAGCACTTTTAGACTTCACTCTCAGTGACAGACATATCTTTCACTTTTCTAATCTTGAAAGCACTGCAGAATTAAGTCAAATATGATGGTAAGCAGCATTATTTACAGCATCGTTTTTTTAAAGATGTTCAGAATGTCAGCTTTCAAAAAACAGCTAAAAAAGCTTTTTCACCTTAGGTCAGAAACAACAAAAAGATATTTTTGAAGCTTTTTTTTTTTTTGAGAGCTAAAGCCGTGGCAGCTTGAAGTTACACCAGAAAACATATTCCAGGGGCTGGTAACCCCTCCCCAGTTTGAGCATTTATCTGGTACGTCCAGACCTAATGGGAAGGGGGATATGTTTTCACCATTACTTTTTACTGTCCCTCTGCCCCCCTGTCCACCTGCTGTTGCCCAATCCATGGCTGACCAGGAGCACTCTCTCTCCCCTGGCATTTTCCAAAATAGCCTTTGGCCGCTGTGGCCATCCTGCTGCCCTAACCAGCTGTTAGAAAATGACCAAAATGGGCCAATTATTACTCCAACCAAGAAATATTCTTCCACCAGGAACAAGAAATCGCTTACATATCACCAGCCCCAGAGTACACAAGGAAAATTACGTTCATTAAAAATCTTTTCGTAATGACATCCTTATTATCAAAAGGCTCAGGGATGATTGACCTTGGCGTCCAGGATTAAGCCAGCATTATTTTTCTTGATTACCAGCAGCAGAATAGCGGGGAAATTATAAAGCCATTGAGAGGATTAATACAGCCCTGGTCCCTCTCTCCTGGCTCTTTATCTCAAGCGATTAAAGTTCTCTAGAAAAAAAAATAATAAAAAAATAGTCATGTAGCATACGCCTGCTGCCATGGAGAGATACAGTATCAGCTCCATGCATCAGCTCCCCATGACAGCCAGGCCAAAGGTTAATTATCCATTCTGTATATAGTTTTAATCACTTTAATCAGATCACCGGTCTGCTCCATCTCAGGCTATAACTTTCTAAAAGCAAGAGAATCGCTTCAAGCAGGGCAACGTTTGTTTGAAACAAGGGGAGGGGGAGGAAGAGGAGGAAACACGCTACATTAACCACTCACAAAAAAAGATGGTGCAAAATCTATCAACTGAACGAGACGACTAAGCCCGGTCATTGGTGTGAAGAGAAGCAGAATGGCACCGAGCGGTCAAACAGAGGACGTAAGGTCCTTTTCCAATTCAGAGATATACCCAGATAGCTTTCTGAGATTCTGCGACAAAGCACTTTCTCCGCACGCAGCCTTCGTGCTTCTCCCCACCTTTGTCTCCTCTTTCAGAGCCTTATTCTAGCAAAGGCAAAGAAAAACAAGTGGAATAATTGCATGGTAACAGGAAAAGCCGCATTAAAAAGAGACGGAACCAAGGGGCTGGAAATCACAGGAGTCATCGCTCTCTACTCTGACACAGGAACAAAGGACCCCTCCTTTTAAAACTTCTGCTGTGTCCATTACAAGCTCTATTCAGTGTTTCGTGCTTACATCTTACACAAACAGCTCTCTCACTTACGGGCATTTGGGTTGAGAAGAAAGAGTTGAATAGGGCTCTTTTTTTTTTTTTAATTAAGGAATATCAGCCCTCGGGAAGATGGGAGGAAGTGCCATCCTTGGAATGAAGTGGGAGAGAGAAGTCTGTCTTTGTTCCCTTCGGAGCATACAGAGACATTGCTACACTCTATTTCAATATTTTCAAAACGGGTGGTGCGAGGAAAGCCTTCTCACCAGCAGCCAATATTTATTACAACAGAAACGTCAAACCTGGATGGGTTCTAATTTTTAACAGTATGATCTCTCAGCCAAACTTATCCTCACGGCAAGGCTCTTTCACATCACCAGACATCATTTTCATACAAGGCCATGTTTTCCCTGCCAGATACAGTTTTCAGGGCACTTCACTTTTATATCAGAAAGCAGAACATCAACAATATCACTCAGCCTCAAATAAGCTTTTTTTTTTTTTACAAAAATATCCAAAACATTTGACAATTCTTGCAGACTCAAAGCTTCTGCAGTGTTTTATTGAGCAAGGCGAACTCTTAATTTATTTTCCTTTACTGCATAGCAGCCCATCAATTATACCCTATAGAATGCTTTAGATATACCTGGCTATTAACAGGGGACTTTAAAAGTGAATGAAGATAATTCATTAATTTTATTTTTAAATCCAGCCATCTGGGGCTATGAACACATTTAGCACATTACATAATAGGACCAATATCTAACAAAATCCTCCCATGTCTGCCCAGAGGAGAACTCCATCATCCAATAAACCAACTCAGCCTTAAGCCTAAGGCTGTCATATTCTGTTGGTCCCAGCTTTTTCCCAGGTGATTTTGTTGCATGAAAAAAGCCCACATTGAATTTCTCTTATTTCTGCTCTTTCTTAATATTCAAGAACCTATACATTTTACCTTGGAAAACACCTGATCCAAACAAGCAAACAAAAAAAGTTCACATTTTGGGGATCAGGAAATGGGAAGGAAGAAGGAGACTCAGAGAAATTTTTCTGTACCTATTTCTAAAGATAGTTCCAGATCTCTGACCCTCGAACATTCACAGAAATATCTATGTCTGGAATTGGTCTCTTTGGAACTACATCTTCCTGTGCACGGATGGAGAGCGAGGTTTTTTCAAATGGTTACTGAGCATCCGGGTACCAAAGGTGGCATGAAACAAACCATGGCTTCTCACTGTCTTACTGAGTTTGAAAAATGGATGCCAAGAGGTGTAGAACAAAATAAGTAATAAACGAAAATATTTGACTTTCCAAGGAAAACCATATGATGAGAGCATTGGTCATGTCCAATGTATGGTGGGCTTTATTTCCAGAATCTGATGGAGCTGACAGAAAAGTAACAGTATAATTTCAGGGTTCTGTCAAAACCGGACTTAATAAGGGCAGGGTCAACTCCAAATGTCACCGTCCCTTTATGCAACAAGCACTATTGCAGTTCTAATATAAAAACGCTCCCAGCTCAAAGATTCTGGGAGTTGATAATATCACTATCAGAAAAATCACTTCAGAGCTTAGCAAGTAATGAAACACCTTTCAAAAGCAACTTAAGAAGAGGGGAGGTAGTAGCAGGGAAAACAACTTTGCTTCTCAGGAAAGAGGCTGTTTTCAATAAATAAAACAAATGGCAAAACAAACCAAACCCTATTGCACAGAGGCTGACCTTTAAGTGAGCCTAACCTTAGTTCAGTGTAAAGGAAATTAAAGTCTGTGGTACTGATGCAGAGTCAAGAGTGTTTTGTGCTGGCAGCAAGAATTCCCATTGCTGCTTCTCTTCTGACCTTTTGCATCTAGTAGGAGAAAAGAGGAAAAAGAAGGGAGATAGCTTGGATTTCCCATCTAGGAGATGTCTGCTAACATACATCGGGACCCAACTAGTAAGTAAAGAAACTTTGTGACAGTCATGCTAAGCAAAAACCTCTCCTGCTAATATTATTTCACCCCATTCTCAATAAGCTGCTTGTTGTCACCAAGGGAAGTCAGATGGAACATTTATTTGCCCCTTGGTTACTAGGGGGGCAGACTGACTGCAGACTGTCCTTTTTCCCTAAGTCACAAGAAAAGCAGCCTTCCTAAGCTTCTTTCTCTAAGAAACTTGTTCTTGCTTCTCTTGATAGGATATTTGTCCATCAACATGGGATAGGTGGTCAGCTCTGGCAGAAGACACCTGCTTCCCACCAGTGCAATGTCTATTGCAATTTACTCCCTTCCTCAAGATTTAAGTGCTCTCGACGTTTCCTGATCTCACGCAAATCTTCTCCCTCCACGCTTCAGTCTGTGTGAAACACTACCGCAGCCAATCTGCTCAAATACATCCTTTCCGTGAATAATTTCAGAACCCCGTGAGAAGTGATTGCTATGAGAAGAGAAAATTTTGGGGATATTATAAAGATAGTCACAATCGGTAAGAATTCCAGGTCAATAACCCTAAAAAAACATGCAATAGACACATCCCTAGACAAACTGATTTATTTATTTTTTTAAAATAGGATTCCTCAGCCACTGTATTTCCTATATTAAGAACTTGCATGGAAGACCGCTAGAATAACATGAATTACCTTCTTCACAGAACAATTCCACTGCAACATATTTATCTCAATGTTGCAACACCTAACATGGACTTCAGATGACACTAAAATAAGAATATTACCCCAGCCAGAGACCTTAGGGTCCAACTAGTACATGTCCAAAAGCTATGTACGTCCACAATAAGCAGAACACTTGTCAAGAGCACTTAAAGCCTCAGATGAGTTTAAAATAGTTTAAATTAAACTATCTTGTACATTCTTGCAGATAAGAGTGTACCTTTGTTTTGGAGTTTCTATTTTACTCTGTCATTTGTTGTTCTCTCCAGTCTCCTACTCACAGAAGTAGTCTTTGAGGGATATGTTTATGTAAGTCTAGAGATAGCTCCGTGGCCTTATCTTCACATTTTCAGTGCTCTATGCAGCATTCCACAAATGCAACAAATTCCCAGCTTTAAACAAACGCTCTGTTACATTTTGCGAAGCTGTCCAAGGAAACCCAACACTGATGGTTATCTGCCCTGCTGCACTCCGTAAGCTTACATAGCTACAGTCAAACAGGTTGTCATTTCTTCTACCTACAGAAATATCCGATTCTTCAGAATATCACACTCTCCAGAAGTTGTTAGCTGTCTTCCAACTTCCTGCCCTGCACAGGGCTGTCTGAATATCTTCAAAGACTTTTCCTTGCCAAAAAAAGTTACTTATTCCTGTAGCCTGACTAAGTTACAAAGGCAATTAACCCAAGAACAGTGACTTCTTGTCTCTGAAGTGGAAGGTGGATCATGGAGGATCCTACCAGAAGCAACATAACCCAGCAGCTCTGGATAGCACACAGCACCGAGCGTTAACACCAAGGGTCCTTGGGGAGCATCATGTATTTCTCACAAACATACCTATCATTATGGATTTTCTTAATTTAAATACAAAATGCAGCAGACACCACCAGTAATAATTACCTTTATGATAATGCCATAACCCATTTTATTGCTCCGAAAGTCAAATATATTTATTAAATCTGCATAAATTACAATACTATTAAACTCTAATTTACATGATACTGTGTAAATGAGAGACTGGCTGGGCCTTTGTACTAGTGTGTTCTAGCAGATAGGGTATAATTTATATTTTTACAGTGACTGTACTTTTAGTGTATTTCGTAACAGCATAACTGAAGTTTCAAAACATACCAAGCCATTAATTGGGTATCACCAGCACTATAACTTTACAGAAGGCTGATTTTAATGTGGATGAGGCAGCCTTACCTCTTACTGCTTAAATAAGTTCAGTTTTCTTAAGGAAACAGTTTTCATCTCATTCGACTGAAAATTTTGTTCAACAGTATTTATTAAACCCAGTACTATCAAGAGACACATACACTATGTACAAATGATACACCATTTATAGGAGTAAGTTTGTCATATTTTTCAAAATCAATGATTGGTGACAGGCTTGTTGACTGCTCATCAATAAAAAAATAAAGGTATCACTCCTGCTGGGGACTACTAAGGTTTCTTGTTTACTTTTCCTTCCAATTACTGTAATTGACCTATAACTCACTGAGTTCTGGGCGTTTACTCTGAACGTTGCACAGAAAGCAGCAAAAATCCTTCAGAGCAGCAGCTAAATATGTCAGGATTAACATTCTGCTAAATATTCAAACAAATTACAGCAGTGCTGTAAGCTGGGGGTTTATGAGAGGTTTATGCAATTTGTGGCTTCTCATCAGATCTGGGATGATATAAAGGGTAAGGAAGAGCCTGTCACAAATCTCTATTTATCTCTCTGCTAAGCTGAAAATAAAAACCCTACCAAACCTAAAAGTCTGCTTTGGGAAAGAATTATGAATTAAGTTTGATATATTTCTATAAGCTATTTTAATGTTAAGTCAAGCAAAATACCAATAACTTAAGGTAATCCCCCTTGGTAGCAGGAAAACACATCACAGGATGATCAGACTGCCAGTTTGATCACGCAGAAATGCTTTTCCCTCCCTGCTTTCTAGAAAGGTGGTCATCCTGTGGGAAACTTAAGCATTAATTTCAGGCTTCTAGAAATAAAATTTTTGTGATCAGTAGATATAAGCACCAAATATACAACAAGTAACTGCAGATGGGACTCCGCCTTGAAAATCCAAACTCATTTTAAGCACAGGGAGGAAAAATACTCTCAATACTAGATCCTGGGCAACACAGGATGGAGCTGTCAGGGAACAGGCTCCAAAGCCTGATAAAGAGGACTTGTGTGATGGTTTTTACCTGCAAACTTCTTCCAAAACCGTCCTAGGAAAAGACTATGTTACACCCTGCAAATCCTTGGCAATTTAGTAGCTGTCTCAAATTATTTTTCAAAGCAGATTTTCTCCTTTCACATAGCAATGGAATAAACACAAACTCTTCTAATTCAGTAATCAGGACAGATAATTACATCCCCTTAATTGTTTTCTTTTTCCAGCTTAGGTTCATGTTGATGGGAGATGGTAAAATTAGTCCACGAGCCGTCTGAAGTTTGCCGCTTGCTGATTAAAGCCTTAATTGATTCAGAATGTTTTACAAATCAATCTCTGAGTTACTTCAGGATTGTGGTGGCATATTGTAAAAAAGAATTTGTGCACACACTCCCCTTGTGAATGAGAATCCTATTCCCATAAATCCTTAACTTTATAAATGACTTGGTTACATTGTTTTCAAAATTCTGTTTGGTGAAAATCAGAGCAAAATGGCAAAAAAGAGAATTACCTACAATAGCAACCTGCTGGGACTCACAGAGGTTTCTTATTCTTTCCTAAGATTACTTTGTAATTTCTGAAAGGATTGCACGTGATGCATTCTTGAAAACAAACAAAAAACTGTCCCCATCTCCTGCAGAGCTCACAGAGCTGCGATCCACAACCCGGCGGAAGCAATTCACACAAAACCATCCGTGTTCCTGTGCCTTCCTTCAATCCAAATCTCTGCTCTTCACTGGGATTTCATATTACCCATCAAGCAGTTTTGGTGCCTTGGCTCATTTCCAGAGACTGTAACCTGGGATTCCTTTCCAAAACATGGATTTTCAAGTCCCCGTGGTGATCGGGGATGAAAAGCAGAGATATCTTAGTGTTCTTAAGGGTTCATCCGAAGGGACAACTCTGGTTCTTGAGGCGAGCCCCACTTGCAGGTTGCTGAATTTGCAGAAGGCAGAGCAGGTCGAAAACAACTTTGATGCCTCTCTCCTTTGGAGCTGATCATTCAGCTCAGCTCACCTTTGCCTCATTCCAATCACAAGCCCACTACAGTTAAGGATGTGGAGACCACTTAAACACACCACTGTACCCTTAAAAAAAGACAACGTGGGGCTTCTCTCATATTTCAAAATCTGCCAGATTTACTTTGGTAAATCACAGTCACTTCTGATGAATAATTAAAAATACCACCCAGATAAGCAGAAACATTTATGACAAAAAGTGTCTTCAGCATTAAAACACAGAAATGAGTTTTGTACTTCCCATTCTACTGCCTACTGTGTCGTGAAGCAGGTGTAAATACCGCGCTAAGATACTCAGAACTCAGGTTGTTTGTGACATTGTGAAGTCAAACTGAAACAAAGGACGTGATTCACGCAGAACTGAAACAGGATAAAACCCAATCTTTTAAAAATTACAAGGAAGTCCTGTCAGCTGACTTCATCAACCTCTAATTTAAACAGTCTCCTTTTCCAGAAAATGCTTTTATCACTTTAAAAAGTAAGAAAATACTGTTCTGAAAAGAAGCTGCCTTAAATAAACTGATTGCAAAGGTTGCAGCAAAACAGCTTGGTCAACATCGTAAATTCATAATTTGTATGTTTTAAAGTTTCACAACTCAGAAACGCTTTGATAAAATTAAGAATGCCTCCTCTGGTATGCACAGGAAAGAATGAACCAAGAATAACATTATCTACCTGCATCTGCTCGCCATAAACTCCAGATAAACAGCGGTATTTCATCCCTCTCTTTTGTGAGCGCATACGCTACAGCGTCTCATGCTGCCACGCTAATTAGAGGTCTGTCACTTCTTCCATTACAAAGACCCTGCAAAAGCATTTCTTGAAATTCCTCTTGTCTGTTTGTATTACAAAGTGGAACTTGTCTTTCCACGGTTAAAGGGAAGTGCTGAGCATCTGTTTAGACCACCTATCCCTTAAAAGCACACCTGCTGCGTTGACTAGCAGTGAACCAATAATAAAAGCTTGAGTATTTTTATAGAATAGCTTTTAAAAACTCTTGCACAGTACCATTGTTGTTATCAAGAAGGCCATAGTCCAGTTCCTAAGCCAATATGGTTAAAAATAAGTGTTACTGTAGTGGAATAAGCAGAATTCTCTATCAAATTCACCAAGGAAATACCCATAAGTGAAACAATATTCATCTAGATGAATAATCGATGTGCAGCAAAAGCACTACAACAAACAACCCTAAAACTCAGATAAGCAGAACTATTATCTGAAAGGGAAGAAGCTCCTCAAGTAATTAAACAAGTGATTCCTGTCACACCAAAGGTAATATTTATTGCAAAATACATTTATATAAATCTTCGCAGTAAATCCCATGATGTTTTACAGTTTAAGAGCAAATTAGATAGGTCAGCATGAGATTTGAGATCAATACAATATTATGTTGAAGAATAAGCAACCATACAAAATTCTTTTATTTGTAAGCGTGAAATGGGTCCAAAAGTGATGAGTCTATAATCGCAATACGCACAAGAAAACAATCCCTCAGGCTCTAAGTTCACAAGCTATTTAGATATATGTGAAAGCTCTGTAATTGTATTAAAATATACATGTAAGCAAGCAGGGCTCAAAACGAAGACATTTTTTTCAGTTTTCTCTACCTTTATCTTTGTTTGCATGTCAAGTTTCCATTTTAAATTATAGAACAAAACGAACCTTAGATTTTTCAGCTAAGAAAAAAAAAAAAAGATTCCCGCGTAACCTTTGCCTTGTGAGATAAAGTTCACCAAATGAAATTAAGTCACTCCCCAGCAATTCTTGGCCTTGTTCCAGGGTGATGTGGAAAGGAACATTTGTCATAATCTCGTGTAATTGGGAAGGAACAGGAAAAGATCACCGTTGGTGACAGAGCACGGCGTGGCGCAGGGGACTCTGCCGACCTATCGCTGCTCAACACTGACAGCCACGGACCTGGGATAACATCCCCTAAAAAGAGGAACAAGAGGCAGCAAGTTGGCTGCACAGAGGGATTTCCAGCCAGAAAAAAAAAAAAAGGCAGATATTTAGTTCCACCTCCTTTGATACAATGGGTTCACTTGAATTATTGTGCTTCTTGGGGTTTTTGGTTGGTTGGCTGGCTGATTGGTCGGGGGGGTTGGGTGAGCATAGCACGCCTGCGAGATCCTCTTTTTATGCAATTATCCTCAGCATATTCACTTTTCAGTTTCATGGGCCTTTTTAGCTGGCTTTTACAGACTTGATTTAATAGTCATAATCACCTTGAAAAGGCCATCTGCAATTTTAATCACTCACTACCAATTACTTTCTTTAATAGCTCTGACAGTATCACTCACGGTGATCTGATAAACCCGCGAGGAGAGGGGAAGGCAGCTCTGGGTGTGCAGATTCTCACCCACTATTTGCAGAAGACACAACATCACTGGCTTTCTAAGCCCTCACGCTCTTCACCAAGTCAGGTTTCTAAGCACACAGTTTTGCAGAGCAGATCGAAATACAGTAAATAGGAAAGATTTTCTTTTTATCCCTCCTTAGGGATAAAGGGGGGAAGAAAAAACCCTCCGTGAACAACTTCTCTTCTCTTTCCTTCTTCATGCAATAGACTGACCACTGCAATATTTTCCCTACACACAAGTAGTAAGCTACTTGTTCTCAGCTTGTAAACATATTTAACAGGACAAAGTTATATAGCCGGAGAAAGCTTAATAACATTTTTTGCACAAAGAGGGCCTTAGAGACCAGGGGCACTGACTGCACCTGCCTGACTGCTGTATTTCTTCATTTTTGTCACGGAAAGTTTATGGTCCTTTAAAGATGCACTATTTCACAATGATGTTCTCCCAAATTATACGAGCTGTAACTTTTTTCCCCACATTCCATAGCTAAAATGATTTATCTACCATAAAAAGGCAGAGTTTTAGATTATGGATTATTTTTAAGGGACTTAGAAGTGTAGACAATAGTCTGCTCATGAAAAGAAATTGGAGTTTATCACCTTACAGCACAGTCTGTAGGGGGGAAAAAAAGCAGAACTTGGATTACTCTGATGTCTAACCATTCCCTGGATGCAAATGGCAATATGCAAAATTAAGTAGTACAAAACCCAAGGAAAACGAGCATCCTGGATTGGCAGTTTACAGCTCCTACAATACAACTAAGTGGACAAGAAATCAATGCAGCTTTTACAGACACCAGGTGAAGAGACCCAAGTTACAGCCAAGTCCGAGTTTCTCTTCCTATTACAAATGAGGTAGGAAAGTCCAATTATCCTAGATTACTTTAAAATTCAAAGCAAGTCCTTACTTAAATCTGAATGTTTCCAATACCAAACTTTTTCATTAAAATTTCTCTTCTGAACGAAACAGTAACACATCAAATGCCTTACCACAATGCTTCTACACAAAAAAGAATACTTAAAGTTTTACAGATGACCTTGAATTTTGCACATCCTGACTCTCCACTGCTTGGGCTGGAGTTGTAATCACTGGTTTTTCATTTCTGCTCATACTCAGGATATTGCGTGCACTTTCAGAAGTAGTTAGATGAATGACATCTATCTGGCAGAACGATGACACAGACAGGGGAGGGGTGTCTATCCTTATTCAATTTCCCTGTGCTGCGATGTAGATTGAGAAGTTAAAAACATCTTTAACATGAAGAATTTTAAAATTTATAACCCTCAAGCAACCATATGTTTGTGAAAGCTTCAGATAAAAATTAGGTTTTGTAAATAAGCTGGTGGGGGGGGTTCTGCCATGCAGACCATCAGCATGTGTAATAAAATCTTTAGACTTATTTAGGCTTTTGCAGTAACTAAGCGCAAAAGTTATTCTATTAAGCATCTGTTCTGAGCATATTTATTATTCCTTATCTGTATTGTTTCTAAGACATTTCAAGCTTGCCTAATACAATACTAGTTTAAACAACACCATCAAATAGTTCCCAAATTATTTATTTTCTAAATTGTAGACTGATTCCTCCTCCTCTGAATAATAATAGAAACCAACCAAACAAAAAGAGCTACATACTGCAAGTTTATCAATTCGTAACAAATAACGTGCTCCTTACTGTCTTCCTAAGCAAGAACTTTCTATCTTTTTCACTCTCTTGTTCACTGACCAGCCACAACCTGTCTCTTTTCAGAACAGTTCAAACCTCTCACAGCCATATATTACATAGATCCTTTTCACTAAATACGATACCTTTTTTTTATTATTAAAATACCATGTTTAAGCTAAAGCTTAAAGCAGTAAGTTACAGGTCATCCCCCCCCTCTGCTCTGCCCTGGGGAGGCCTCATCTGGAGCACTGGGTCCAGTTCTGGGCTCCCCAGTTCAGGAAGGACAGGGAACTGCTGGAGAGGGTCCAGCAGAGCGCCTCAAAGATGATGGGGGCCCTGGAGCATCTCCCTTACAAGGAGAGGCTGAGGGACTTGAGGCTTTTTAGTCTGAAAATGAGAAGGCTGAGGGAGGGATCTGATCAACGCCTATAAATACTGAAAGGGTGGGCGTCAGGAGGACGGGGCCAGTCTTTTTTCAGTGGTGCCCAGTGACAGGACAAGAGGGAATGGGCACAAACTTGAAAAGAAGTTCCACCTAAACACGAGAAGGAACTTCTTTCTTGTGAGAGTGGCAGAGCCCTGGAACAGGCTGCCCTGGGAGGTGGTGGAGTCTCCTTCTCTGGAGACATTCAAAACCCACCTGGACACGTTCCCGTGCAACCTGCTCTGGGTGGACCTGCTTTGGCAGGGGGTTGGACTGGATGATCTCTAGAGGTCCCTTCCAACCTCATATCATTCTGTGATTGTAATCTTGGGTGATAACTAAGAAATAAACAGTTCTAGGAAAAAGACTGTTTGCCGGTCCTACAGTCCCAGGAAGCAGCCAACGTTGGATGTTGCTTGACTTAAATCTCCCGAGTTTTATGATTTCTATTACCATTAACATATCGATATACCAGATAGTAATTTTTGTACAATTATCAGCACACATTAAAAAGCTTTTCAAAGATCCCAAAGTGCTACTTAAACTTATAATTATGAATAGAAACTACTACTCTCACGCCAACAATTAGAACTAATCATGAGCACAAACTATTTAAACAAGAGGAGAAAATTAGTTCACTCTCTGCAATGACATAGAAATGAGAAACTAAAGACAAGTATTTAGAGTTAAGTTGGAATTGGACGATACTATCAATTTTACCAACTTTTGCCGATGAAAGGCGATTCAGTCTTGAGTAACCAACATCATCTTTTTATGTCTGATCAAAACAACGTTTATTTCAGCAGCTTCCTTTCATCTTATTTCACACTAGAATGTTAGTACAAAACAGACACCGATCAAAAATGATATTGTCTTTGTAAATACTGCAGTATTATTTAAAAAAAAAAATCATAGGTGAATGAGTGAGATTGAGAAGTCTGTCTGTTGAATTAGCAATACTTTTCTGTCCAGAAAAGTTTTCTGGCATTTCTCTTCTGTTGGTCTTCCAACAAATCATCACAGTTTGTTCAAGATGGCATTTTCCTGGCTGGCATGTATAATTGATGTATGTCACATTTTGTAAAATGATTGCAAGGTAAATTCAATTTTCTATTTTCCTTGTTTGTGTCCTCTAAGAATCTCTTATCTCCACATATCAATTACAGAGCAGTGACAGAGATAGGATACAAATCACTCCAATGAATGTAACAGCAAAAGTGATTAGAGATAGGGAGAGATTAATTGCATGTGTCAGATATAAATAAAGGGTTTAGGAGACAAACCAGCATTTTGAGAGAGCGAGCCTGTGTGTGTATGCCAGATTTCTTACAGACCTAAACCCCCAAACCCTACAAACAGACAAGTGTAACAAGAAGTATGTTAAAATAGTGAGTTAGATTTTAGAAACTTTAGCATTTGCCTTTTTTTCATAAGAGTATGCATAATGTATGTACATATGCTGAAGGAACATACACTCAATTCGGGTACATTTCCCCAGCTAGTGATGGGTCCCCATAACAACAGGGCTGTATCGGTGCATTTGGGAGAAAAGGAAGGAACTATTCTTCCCATAAACCGTGTATCCAAAGCTTCATTACATTTGTTGATACAACATCATGAAAATTAAGTGCCAGATATTTAAATGTTTTATGTTGATTTTGGCAGTTTAAGAGCTCTTCAACAGTGAAGACTGGAAAAAAAATAGCACAGAAAGTTTATTATCTTTCCATTGCAAAATCTACCAGCAGAGAAGACCCTGCAGATGAGGAGAGGTTGTAGCAGATGCAGGAGTGCACCATATGCAGCAATCAGGTATTATCAAAATTGGTCCAGAGGAAGAAGAAACTGCAGACCAACTTGTCTTTTATCAGAAATAGCACTAATAGAGTTTGGTAAGTGATTTGGGTAAAGGCAAAGAAAGTCTCAAGCTGCCACAGAGGTTTTTTGGCTCATCTTTGTTATTCCTGCAGTTTAGCAACCTATCATTTTAACTACAGGTTTCCCTCTATATCACTACAGCTAAAAGTGAGGAAAGTTTTCCATTAAGAAGAAAGGTAGAGAATTATGGAAAAGGTCTGACTAAAGTTTCAAAAACCAAAAAAACAAACCCCAAACCAAACCACCTAACAAAACCCCATGAAATACAGAAGCCAAGAATGCTAATAAATCCTGAACATCATCTGTTATTTCTTCATATTGCATATAAAAAAAAAATATCACTTTACACTGCAATACCATATCCCTTTTGCAGTAGATAATAGGGTAAACCATGGAGAATATAAGCCTTCACTGAAATTCCTAGCTCTGGATAAAGCTTAAACTAACATTTCTTCCAGTATACCAAACCGAAATCTTTAACACTAAACCAATTTAGCCTTTTTTTGGAATAGCTATAGTTGTTCCTAAAATGCATTTGATGTACATTTATACACACACACATATATATATCTAAAGCATGATTAAGTTATACTCAATCTATTCTCAAAATAGAAACAAAAATCCTCCTTTTAAAATTTATGCCCTTCAGTGTTAGAGCAGATTGAAGATACAACCAAAGAAAAAGCATCAAGACAGTGTTTTTCCAGGGTGTTAAAGATGACATTTACAGAGAAATTATTCCTAAGATTCAGTTTGAAATCCCAAACACTGCTAAAGTCTCCTTCAAATTAACATTTTTGTATAAGAAAAAAACTTGAAAAGACCATCACAGCAAACATCACACATTTACTCATGAAACCACCCATGCCACAGCCACCAGGGTCTCCTTACTAGAAAAACTGTTCAACAAAGAGAAAGCAAAGCCTATATAGAGAATGGGAAAGGAAAGAAATGACATTATTTCAAAGAGTAAGTTAAAACCAGAGAGGGCTGAGCTGTGCTATGTTGGACTTCCTCAGTATTTGATCAGAACCTCGGGCATAGTCGGTACAATCACAGCACAGAAATGCAATTTCATTTCAACTCACATTCCCTCTCCTTTCCCCATCAAAAGAGGAAAAAAACCCCAAAACCCAGACATAATTGAAGCACTAATTTCAACTCAACAGCACTGACCCAGAGAGGTGAAGCAAAGTACATTCCCTTGGCATGAACTAAAAACAGCCTGACAGGTTTCTAGGGCTTGCGTGAATTTGACCTTAGAATGGAAATATCTATTCCCTGGGGGTGTCGGCCCCTTTTTTTTTTTCTCCCCTGCCTACACCTGAAAGCTGGAACTAGCTATGAAAAATTCATGCAGCAGTATGCTTCAAACATATCCATGAAGGATCCTCAACATCTGCTGACTTGAACAAACCTTGATGGTTAATATGAAAAATTATGTTAGTGAAATGTTCTCTTCCAGAGAGGAAAGTGTCTGCTCAGAACCTTCTGAAAACTTATCTTCTTCACAAACCTGACAAAAAGATGTCAGAAGTGATATTCTACCACATACACCAACAGGTAATATGGCTCTTTCTTTCCCCACTTTCTTTCTTAACAACATAAAGAATATTTCATTGTTAGAGACACTGAAAGTGACCTAAACATCTTGTGCTATCACGAGAACCTTTCTTTATAACAGAAAAAAATGAACAAACAAAAACCTTCAGTGCAAAATCAGTACCCTGCCAGTCTGCAGTGGGACTTTTCCCATCTGTAAAATTTATGTTTTGATACGTTAAATTGAGGAACAGAACAGGGACCAACCAGAGACAAACAGGGTCTATTTAGCCTCCTGTCAACATCTGCCGTAACAGAATAAAATTCTTCTGGTTGCAAGTGGAAGCTGGGAAGAACAACATGACACCCTTGTATTTTAAATTAATTGCAATGCAACCAAACCAGGAGTTTAATTTTCAGTCCCCAACTTTTTTGCATTTTTTTTTAAGCATTGCCAGTGCTCAAGGGAAAAATTTATCTTCATTAAGTGATAATTGGCTTTATTATCTTTGACTCCTCAGAAATGCTAGCTGGCAAGGTTTTTAAAATTTTCATCAATCTTGTTTTCTGTTTTTACAAAGCCTGCATCAGAAAAAGACGTCAGCCTGCAGAACGCGCTGTATCTCCTAGCGTTATGAATAGATCTCGAGACTATCTAATTTACTAATAAATCTATTGAAGCGACATGCATCTCAATATTTCACAGCTTAACGAGAAGGTCCAGAAGCAAGGCCCTGAATTGCCGTTCCAGATGATTAGCGCTGCAAAACCAATTGAAGCAGGAGTATCTGAGCTGTCAGAACAGCTTACCCGTGCCCACCTTTTGCAAACTTGCCATTTAAATCATTTACTGGGGGACACTCAAATTTTTCATAAAATGCTCCAACCAACCTCAGAAAGAGCAGCACATACTGTTAAGAGTTTCTACGACTGGGCCAACGGCGCTCACATCTACAGCCCTGCAAGTTAATTATAGGAAAATCTCAGCAGGGCTTTTCAAACCGCTTCTAAGGTGGCACCAGAGGCTCGCCGTGTTATCATGTAATAAAGTAACACGGCCATACATTGCATACGTTGCAGTAAATATCTCAACTAGCCCTTTACAGTAATACAAAGCTCCCTATGAATTTCTTTCCCCTCTAAAAAACCCACTTCTTAAAATCCTGACTTAGAAATAATTACACAGTTGTATTAAGAAGCTCTTTATAACCCTGCTCTCCCTTTCCCCCAAAAAACACCTTCACCACATATCAGTATTCTCTCTTTATTTATTGTTTTATTGGGCTTGGTTTGTTGTTTGGTTTTTTTTGTGTGTGGTTTGTTGTTTTTTTCCCTGCACCAAAATACAACCATAAGAGGTTAGGTGCAGAGTTTCGTAAGAATTGAGCTGATACACAGAGTATGGCCTTCAAGGAGTTTTATGATGGCCTTACTTTAATGAACACTGTGATGTTTAAGTGTCCTGCCAACACTGGTAAGATCAAAAGACTGTCACTCCATCCCCCTGACAAGCCTGAGTCTTTAGGAAGAGATCTGACCATCTGTGCTGCAGTGTATGTCTGTCTGCGGGAGAACAGACACAAAAGAAAAAGCCTGAAGAATTAAGGATTGGTTTAAGGTATTAACATCAAATCTGTTGTTAAATAGATGGGAACAGGAAAGAACATTAACGATTTCCCAACTGCTTTCATTGAAAAATACTATTTACATCTAAGAAGCTTGTGACAGTTCAATGATAGATCAACTCTCACACCTCTCTGGTTAAATTGGGAAGTTCCAGCAAACGAGTTAATATCGAAATCCTCCAAAACAGTAACAGTGAATTTTCAACAGGGAGTAAGTGATATATTTGAGTCAAAAAGCAAACTGATTTTTGTTACTATTTCTGTTGCCAAAGTCTTGGTTTTCAGAGTTTCTGACTTTCCTAGTCAAAATTTTGTGTTATTTACATGAAAGTTGGGACACATGGTTTAAAAAGTAAAAAGGCAGTATTTTTATTAGCTTAGTATACAGTTCAAGTAATTTTAAGACACATCATAAATTAGTCCTAAATTTAACATCTCATACTAATTTCAGATGTGACGTTATTCCCAATCTGCTGCCTGTTGAGCATCATTTTTATTTCACCAGAGTCTGTCACCTCTAGGATGATCTAATCCCCTTGAAATCAGTGGAAAATACGTCTACTTGAAAGAAATGACCATTGTTTTCAAGCACAGTTGGACTGGACCTCATGCTGCGAGCTTAACTAATTTGAAAGTCTGGGTCACCAAAATAAGACACATGGTTTTTAGAGGGCAGACACGCAGAACAGCAGTGTTTAACCAAGCTGGAGACTCAGCTGCTAAGGAAAAAAATACTGCTCAAATACTAGGATCTTCCTAAAGGGGTGACCGTAACTGTTGGGTACTTCATCTTTATTGCAAAGATGTTTACAGAATGAACCATCACACAGTAATGTGTAACAGGTACGTACTTGAACACATCAAGATGTCCTAAAGATCTGTTAATTTTCATTCAACCCAGGCATTCTCATGTCTACATTTTCAATCTGACCAACTTCAGAATGTAAAGAAAAGCAAACCCAAGCCATGCCAATAAGCTAGAAGGCTTTCTTCTGAAGTTGTTTTCCAACTTCCATGCATTGTGGTTGTCATCAGGAGCGATGGGCGGATGTAATGCTTCGTGCTGCTTGGGTCTTGATGAGTTATCAGTTAGACCAATGTCATGGTTTGGTTTAATATTTGGAGCCTTACTGGAGAATTCATAGTGATTGGGGCATTTAGACTGTATTTTTGAAACATGTTCAACATGCTCACATTTTCTTATTTGACAGGCATAAATATAGTTATTAACTGAAGGACAGTTTAGTATATTTTCCAGACATCCCTCAAACTCCACTCTCAGCCCCAATTTCAGGCATTGACTTTAATCTGCACTATAAGGCTTGTAACTCATCTCCTGCTTAGCTCAGGGCTCTACCTCTCCCCTACCCTCAGCCTTGTATTCCAGACCAGAACAGGAGAGCTCACAGCTCTCTCAGCTGTTAGACTCATTCTGCAAATGTGCCTTTCCTACAGGCTGGAGCAAGTCTGACACCAATATCCTTCAAGGAATAACAAGCTATGCATATCTAACGCTGTTCTCAGTGGATGACTGCCCTGGGAATTATCTATATTTTTTTTCCTTTTGCCCTCAATAAAAGTTGCAATATGCATGCTGAGTCATGTAGCAAGGTTGTACTCAATAATTAATATATAATCTACTCACATACAGATTTGATGTTCCACTTTACTTGTGGTTTATTTGATTTTGATTAAACTGTTTTTAAATTTTATATATGTCCTAATGGAAAATGACAAGCGTCATCACTCTCAACATCTGATAAGATTCAGACAGTGATAATTCAATGTGATATCTTCCATACCCGATGTACCTTTAACAATCTGTTTCCAACCACTTGCTGGAATTCTTTATTACTCTTCCAAAACACATCATTTTTCTGCAACCATTCTCTGCCTATTGCTTCAGGACTATGTTTTTGCCTGATTATTTTCTGCTACGGGACCAAAAAGGTTTATTCATTTCTATCTAATGTATCACGCGCTTCTTCCTCAGAAGAATTTCAGAACGACCGTGTTAATCTCAGTTACTTCACAGACACTGGGGTGCCTCCGGGCCAGTGCCTTCCTTCAACACACCCCCAGCATTAATAATCCCCGATATCAAGGTGACAATTTAAAAACCTCATTGGCTAAAATTCATTTTAGCAAGCAAATCCATTTTTGGCTTTCCATCTTGCCTCATTCTTAGTTTTCTTTTATCCATTTAATCTTTCTTATTTCTCACATTCTGGACAGACTTTGCATTCATGGTATCAAGTCTGTATGCATTTTGAAGTGTTTTCTTTTCCATATGCCCATATTACCTTCTGCTTTGCATAGCACTCGTTATGCATGCATGATCACAGACTATTTCTAGCATTAATTAAGATATGAAATTAAAGTGGGAAGTACATTATTGGTCACATAACACAAACAATACAAATTTGCTTTAAAAATGAAATTACTAAAGTGTTAGCAAACCTCTTTATACTGTCAGAAATAATAATGTTTACAATCTACATGCCACAGTACAGCCAGAATTCACAAGTGGATTTGGAATATTATTTCCACTTCAGAAAGATACACAGAAAACAAACCCCTGAGAAGTTCATTTAATTTATAAACATATCTGGGAAGCAAGCACAAGTCTGTCCGTGCCACTGTCTGTTACCACACAGCCTCTGCCCTCAGTGAGCCCCAGTCCCAATAACGGGGCTTCCACTGCTTGTGCAAAAACAGCTTTCCTTGAAAACTCATTAGGCATTTTAGCAGAAAAATAATATTTTTTTAGAAATCCAATGTTTTACAGGAACATAATGTTTTGATGAACTTCTGACAAACAAATAGCATATTTCCAAAAGCAGTTTGCCAGATTTCTCTCTCAAAAACCCAGACTCCCAAATTCTGCTGTTGTAAGGAAAGGAGCCATAGGGATTGTCTCAGATCTAATGGTATCCAAGATCAAGAAATCTGGGGCATCTCATCATGACAACTAGTCTAGAGATGAGTCTCATGCATCTTCTAGAAGCCCAAGCCATAAGAGTAGCCTATCCATAAAGCTGGTGGCACCATCACCGCTTTACCCGGTCATCTCTTGGCTCTACAATGAGAAGTAGAACCCTCCACATCCACACAACAGACTAACACGCTCCCGATCTTGCGACTACGTTAAACACACCATAACCAAATGCCCTCAGAAAAGGAGTCAAACCATTCTATGTATTCAGAACATTAACTTTCCATACAAACCCATTTACTAAATGTTTTACAATAGTTCACACAGGCATATTTTTGCTGAATGTGTATGTTAGTGTATTTAGTGTGCAGTCATCTTTCTGACCCCACTGCTCTGCTGCTTTTCCCTCCCCTTTGCTGTAAAAATCTACTCGTGGAACACCCCTGTCATGGCAGGTGTTAATACAATTTGCAAAACGTAAAATAATAAGTAATAACAATGAAATGCACGTTCCCTGGGACTCTGTGATAACTCCAGGTAAAAATAATGCCATAGACTGGGAATAGACTCATTAATAAAATTGCACTCAGAAGAGTGACTTGTTTACTTGCGCACAATGGAAAACAATACATTATAAACCCCTGCATTAAAAAGAAATTACGATCACAACTTCTCAACAAACAGCGAGGGATATCGTCATGTACCTGCCTTGCACAAAATAAACCATCAGACAAAAGGCTTTGCGGGTGATTTGTGGAGGGCATTTACTCTCTTAGGTCCTTCTTACTGCACAAGGAGCTCAGCGTGCTCCAAAACAACCAGGAAAAGTTGACTTCCTTTAAAAGACCCAACGCTCTGTTAGCAAGGCTCATTTTATTAGGGCAGACTTTCGTAAACACAGCCTGCAACCTTAGTATTTTTATTTATTTTTTTTTCATTTTCTGGAATTTGGGTACTCACTTGCTACACTGAGATGAATGAACGGACTTGTCTTGTTCTCCCCATTCTTCTCATTGACTGCCTGGACGTAGTAGCCTCCTGCATCGGTCACTGACGTTGCAAGGATGACCAGCTGGTTCTCCAACGTGATGGCTCTGTTTAGGAAAAATATCATGCTGAAACCAGAAGAAAGGTATCCACCAGGCAAAAAATTGTACAACGCTTCAGACTTGACAGACTACTATGATATTCATTGGGTCATCTAAACCAAGATGCTGTGGAACCAAAACTAGCCTGATATCAAACACATTCACAATAATACTTAAGATCTTTGATGTCTCTAGGCCTTTTCTCTGTTTAGATTGCATAAGATGTTTATGGTAACATGGGAAAAGCTACAACATATGAAACTAGAACAGTTTACATGGAAATAAGAAGTTACACAAGAAATGGCAAACAACAACAGAGACTGATAGATTGCACACTGCATTGTTATGGGTTGACAATGGCCCTGGAAAACATCAGTATGTCACAAAATCAGTTTTATTGAAAACCTCAAGAAGTGAAAGCTAGCCTATTGAAGACTGACACTCATGGAATAGCAACATCTAGTTTGGTTTAAAAAAAATTTCAAAGGAAGCAGACCCTCAGAAGGTAAACCTTCTGTATTTATGGCATCACTAATTATCTTATCATAAACAAGAACATCTGCAAGTTAGAGCCTAATTGATATACATGGATGATCTGTGTGGAGACAGGTAGGACAGAGTTTTCATTTAGTCTAAAGCAGGTAGGAAAGCACAACCCCATTGTTAGCACAGGTTTAGGCCTGAAGGAGTCTATAAATGTCATTGCATATCACAAGTCTCTTCTTGCTTCGGGCTGGTACATAACAAATGTCTCTATAAAATCCCACGTAGGCAGCATTTGCCATTTGCACCGCAATAGGGTTGGTTACTTTACATTTTACAGGTATTAGACAGTCTTTCCTTGACTATACAAGATAAAGTTTCAATCTAGAGACAACATGTAAAAATTTAAAGGTTTAACTAAAGCAGACCTGGAAAGCTCAAGAACCAGATAAGAATAAAAAAAACATGTACAATTCCAGGGAAAGGCTGTGGAGCAAAAAGCTGGCACTAACGCAGTCTGGGACAGGCACGGACTTGGAAATCCAAGTGCAAGACTTGGAGCAAGAAACTCCTACCTTCACTTGTGTTATTTGATGAGAAGCCCCACTGAGTTCAGCTGTGCCATTAGTCACATCCTCAAGCGTGAGGTTGAAACAAGATATTAAATTATTATATGGATGAAACAAATTCATACATCAATATGCCTCAAAAAGAGTCAGTGCTAAGTCAAAGTATTCATACGCTAATCAACCAACAACCAACACACCTGCATGTCTTCCTCTTGCTTTGCCATGGTGTGGTTAACATCAATAATTCACAACTATTTTACTTTTGATAAAGCATTTAAAGCAATGGGGAAATCACACATTCCTACTGTAACATACTGGTTTATATACACTGGGAGGGGGCATAGAAAATACCAGTGAGAACACAGCAGCGTTCAAATGCTGTCTGTGTTTTATCCATACTTCAGTTTTCTAATGTGGATACAAAAAACTTCTATAAAGCTATCAGTAGATACCAATAAATAAAGATCTCCTGAAAAATATATAAGGCTGTATTTTCAGCTGTCATGGCGCACCAGCTAAAGATCCTGCTTACATTATCTTTATTGACAGTTTTTATTATAAAAACTGTTAAAAAAAATCACAGTATGAATTTTCTTTATTCAATGAACCTGTACTAGCTTAATTGACTTGGAAAATTAATCAAAGAAACTGTGATAGATTTACAGAGTGGGGATATAAAATGCAATTAATATGACATTTGATAAAGCAAATAAAGATAAAATTCCAATGAAGCGCTAATAATTGAATATTAAAAGACAGCGATATTTACAGTCATTTCTACTTTAGTTCTAAAGATCGCAGCAGCCTTAGAAGCAGTTTTGAAAAATACTGAAATATGTTTCAGACTGCTCTGATGCCAGTTCCAACCGCACCAAAATTTTAAAAGTGATCCTTGAACACTGGCGAGACGCACACTGCTACTACCTGTACCAAATCGCCTGGAAATTCTGAAAACTGACCTGTTATAAACTAATCAAGAGGAAATTAAGAGGCATTTATTAATAAGATTGTTCAAAATGAAGATTATTTTTTTAAATTATAATTCACAAATCTTCATTGCAATGTGAGAAAAATGTAACATTTGTGAGTGAAGTGTAGTAAGTTTTAAGGATTAAGTTAACATAAGTATATTTGAACCGAAAAAGAACAATGTGAAAGGGCTAAACATTATAAATTACATGTTCAATATAGCACAAAAAAAAAAGTTAGATATTCATTTGTACAGAAGAGAATAATTAGAAAACAAAGCAACTACTTAAGAGTCTTTGGGGTCATCAATGACATGGTCAAATTAATGTTAAATTAGAACCCCCAAAAATGCGTTATTGATATCTTAATAGTTCTCTGCAAAATGGAATGTTTGAATTCCATCAGCTGAAGACAGGTACAGAGCGAGACACGAGCCTTCACAGGCTGCAGACTCTGGGAGCTTTATTTAGATCAAGGATGAGCCTTGTGCACCAGGAAAATCAATTAGTCATGTTTTAAGGACTCATTAATTCCAATGTTTCTAAACCATCTGAAGATTCGTGCCCTGGCCCTTAGCGGGGTTGTAGCCACTTTTTGCACAACAGCTGCACAAAGTGCCCTAAAATTGGCTTAACGTGTTTTCCTGGGTTTATTGTTTGTTTTCATTGTCTGATAGAACTTTTAAATTCTGACAGCAGCACTCTAATGTTCCAAGGAAAATCTGATTCCTGGCTGCTCAGTTTACCAGCACACATGAGGAAGACGACGACTGCAGCAGATGGAGTGGACCTGTCAATAATTCATACCCAGCACATGAAAAATATAAATACCCAACTTAATACAATCTAACATTTTCAAGACAGGAGTAACCAGCAAGTAAACTAAGCTGAGCGATCATTCGGGATTCCTTAAGCGTAGGGAAAGGAGTGTTTTAAATCAAATGTTTTAATAGAAGAATTTTTAAAGTTTCTCTGGAGCTGGGTGGAAGCCTGTAGGGAATCGCAGCCCGTATACACACAGCAACATACGTGCCTGCGAGTGGTGGGTGGTTAGAATGGTGGAGCCAGGATTATGGTGTCCTACAAGTATTTCAGCCATACCTGTACCACCAAAGCAGCCAGAGACCGGCACAGATTGATCTGGAAGGAAAGGTGAGTAGGGCTTTTAAACCACAAGCTATGGATATGACATGGCCTTTCTAAAGGTGATGGTCTGATGGAGGGGGGAAAAGCAGCAATAATGGGGACAAGCCATTTTATACACCCAGTTCCTCTAAGCATCTGAACATGTCAGTGGGTAACTGAGAAGGTTTTCATCACTCCCATATATTACAGAATTTAGCCCTTAGATACACCATGGGATTTTTAATTGCAGCCTTCCAAATTGCCCAAATATTGTAAAATATTGTAAAAAAAAATCCGGTGCAAATAATTTCTAAGTCTGATCTAAAGCTCATGGAAATTATTCTGTTAACATCAGTGGAACATAAATTAGGGTTTTACAAGTAAAGATAGTTTTCCAAATGGGATGCCATTTTTAAGGCATTTTTTTCCTGCACTGAAAATTGCACCATTTCTTAAAATGCAGCAAACCAACCCTTCAATATCATAAATAGGCAGATTTCCATTAATAACTGCTTTTTATGTGAAAATACCAAAACCTACTCTACAAGTGGATAATTCCCAACAGTTAGATATTTGTTAGGTTATTAGTCTACCAGATTACACAAAAAACAGATAATACTAGGTTATAAAAACATCATAAAACAAAAATCATAGAGTAACCTGATTAGGCTTTCTTTTAGAAGGCTGCCATCTGCTCATGAACCCCTGTGCAATATTTTAGTACAAAGGCCTTCATAAAGCCTCTTTTCCAATATTATCTTCAGCTAATACGAGTATCCATCCCTCTTTACAAGATATTTTTCATTAGAAAAAAAATCTGTTCCCTTTAAAAAAAAAACAAAAAAACAAAAAAAAACCCCAAGCCTTCTGTCCACGTTATATAGCAAACACCCATCTTTCTCCATGAGCCAGACACCTCACAGTAACAGTGATGTTCACAGAAAAGGGAGAGATTATAGAGTAATAACAACATAATTACTGAAAGACTTCCCCCATGGATTTCCCCTTTTAGAAAAACATACAGACACACTGCAGTTAAAAACACAGCTGTTGGAGCAAAATCCTGACTCGGAGTAGCACACGCCTGGCTTCACAGAGTGAGCATTCCACCACCTATGTGTCTTCCAGTTCTGGTGGGGAATTATTAATCAAAATTATTTAAATACACGTCTTCTAAAAAACAGCCCCAGTCTTTCGGGGCGCAATCACAGAGCAAAATATCAGCGTACGTTCTACAGAACATCACATCCATAGTAACAAAACACTAAGAGATGGGCGAATGGAGGCCAGTTTCACAAAATGTTATTCAGGTTCCAGGTATTTTTGTTACCGCAAATCAACTATTAATAAAAATTTTATACAGCCACTGAATATTAAATATAAGTACACAGATTAATACATTGATTTTACAATCACTGCCAGTTTATACGATTGCTCTCTAGCCATGCCACGGCACAACACGCTTCTGGGAAGTGACTTGGATTTCTAGTCACGGAAGCATCCCAAGGTGACACAAGGATAGCTAAGACAGCCCTAATTGGCAGGCAGGGTCTGAATACCATCCTGAAATGAATGAAGAGTAGCTATTGACAGACTTAGCAGACATATTTCCAGAAAGAAATGAGAGAAGTGGCAGGATTTCCATGTTTTAAGCTTGGCTTCCCTATTCTCCAGCACTAGTTTCAGAGCTTGCAATGTCTCGGTTTAGTAAGGCTATGGGCGTTACTTCCCCATGTTTGTTCATGAACACGTTACACAAACCCTCTTCTGTGTAAAATGAATAAGTCTGGAAGAGAAGTGGATGGAAAACCGTACTTGACAAATCATCAGTGATCCACTACCTGACTGGAAAGTTATATCAGGTAGAAACCCACAGGGTCTGTCTTTGGCCTGGCATTATTTAATATTTTCATTGCTATTTGTTGACTGAATATAGATTTCACTTACTAAATCTGCAGATAAACTCCCAGAGACTCTGGAAAACAGAATTAGAATTCCAAATGCAGAAGATTTGTTCAAGCCTCTCCACAAGACTGAGGTTTGCAGTTCAATGAAAAAAATATTCGTAACATTGTATTTGAGAAGGGATAACTGACTGTAAAACAGACAAACTTCACAAGAGGGTACCTTCAGAAATTTTAAGAAATAATGCTCTCTCACTCAGTGTGGCCTCCACTCGGTTTTGGCTATCAGATTTAAACATGTTGTCTACTTAAGGAGAATTAAAAAAAAACAAACCCAAAAACTACACCAGAACCGTCCCCTCCCCTTCCCCCCCAACCCTCTCACCCCAGAGAATAATCTAGAAAACAAGACATGCAGGAGACAACTCAAAAACCAAAAAAGTCATCACAAGCGTCTTCAGGTACGTACAGGACTGTTACAACAAAAATATATCTATCTGAAGCAGAACCATCAAATATTGAGTTGTTATAAAAATCTTAGCAGTTCATCTTTGGAAAAGCTTATTTTTACTCTCTGCAGATAGAGGCTCCCAGAAAGGATGCTCAGATGAAATATCCCAAATGTATCTTTAAAATCATGCTCATATCAAGCAATTACTAGTCTAGAGACTAAAAAAAACACATACCACAAAACAAACCACAAGATAACCACTACGTAACCCATCGTGGAAGGGATGTTTGCAGGGAGAGACAACACCACCAACCTAGCACAAGATTTACAGTAATAAACTAAGGAATAACATTCGTAAGCGTGTTACTTATGTTAAGATGTTCTTTTTCTCCCCCCAAGGGTTTCAGCAGCTTCAATTCTTATTCAACGCAACTTAATTATCACATAACTCCATCCCTTTGGGGGTTTTCTTTGGGAGGGTGGGTTGTTTGGTTGGTTGTTGTGGTGTTTTTTAGTTGTTTTGTTGTGGGTTTTTTTTTAATTATTATTATATTTTAAGCAACAAAACTTAGTATAGCTGATGTAAGAAGCCACCTATGCTGAAATCCCAACTCCTGGGTGCTCTCTTACTGAGCCACACCGATGAATGTGTGCCTGGATGTGCTATTCCAGCAACAGCAGTTCCCAAACTAGAATCAAAATCCACACTTCCGAGATAAAATATATGTCTAGCTCAACAATGGAAATGAAAGACTTGGACTAAAATAAGCCAATTTTTGCCAGTCTCCTTCTCTTATAAAACTCTTACTGCATTCAAGAGATTTGTAAACAGAGTATCTGTTTTCTTCTCTCTCCAGTTTATCATATAATCAAGACATTAAACTCTGCTTGCCACATCACTATTTGTTGCTATGGACATAGCTAGCAACCACTGGAAAGAAGAATAGTGGAGAAATTTTTAATATAAATGGGTTATTTAAACAAAACATTGCAGTTAAAAAGTCTCATAGGTCGTTGATGTACACAGCTGGCTGACTTCACTGACAGCAAGCAGAAAGACTATTTGTAATCACTTGGGATTTTATAGTTCAATTTTCAGACAGAGACAGACATGAATATTGCTCCACTTTACGATATTTCTCCTGAAGTGATTATTCAAGGTGCTGTGGGTTTTTTAAACACTGATTTTTTTTCCCCTTTCTTTCACTGTGAAAGGAAAACTTCTGTTATTAAATTATATCTTCGCTTCTGATAAAACATGTCAGCATAATGGTATGTGCTATAGTGGTTTGTAGTCAAATATTAAAGAGCTTCCCGTTGAATGTTGTACCTTCATCCCATTATTTCACCAAGATCTATACTACAGAATAAAAACCAATGTAAGGCATGACTGCGAACTGCACTAACTATAAAACAAATTAGCAGCAGCACGGCCCTGTCACAGGGCAATGCACTGAAGAGATAATTGATTACACGACAGCCACAGAGAAGACTTCAGCCTCTTCCCAGCTTATTTAACAGATAAATTTAGACACGCTGCAACCGTGCCTACTTAGACACTCCCAACCTCTGTTTATCCATGTTCCTGAATCTGCCTTGGCACCATCTCTGCCAATATATTCCTGATCCCACACACATCTCATCAGAAACCATCTCCATTTTCACATGGGCGTAGCTGAGATAAGATCTGGCCCTGCTCTTACTGTATGAACACAGAAATTTTTTGGAGTCCCTGAGACCAGGTGTCACAGCAACCAGAGCATCTGTACAGTTTGGAAATATAATTTCAAGTCTCTGAGAGGTCAATGCAAATCTCTCTGTAATGCTTTTGGTCAGCTTTCTCAGTTGAAACGAGCCTTTCATCAGCAGCTAAATGCAGGCACATGAGAGTATTTAAAGCCCATATACTGAGAGCACAGAGCACTGACTGAAATCACCTGGTGTAATCCCAAAACCTCGTGGCAGCTGCCTATCAGTGAAGATGAAACAGCCACACGGTGGACGACCTCAAAAGGTCGGCATCTGCAGCCACTGTTTATTACCACAGGAGCCAAAGACTTTGTTTTTCTTCTAGTGCCAGAAAATAAATAAATAAATAAATATCCATCTTACAAACACTCTATCCAAACTTGCCACAGGGGCCCTACAAGCAAGAACAGGAACAAACTGGGTGCTCAACTCCTTTAGGTGACCCAAAATACAAGTATATTGCAGGGGAGAGTTTCAAGGGATAGGAAAATTTACGTAACCATAACTTATCACACACTTATTTTGAGAAGTAGTAGGGAATGTCACACTCCAGAACTAACAGTCTGGTAGTCCATTCGTTTTTAGATGCATTACTTCTCCTGTTAATAGTATCAAATCTTTAAACAAAGAGCAGGGATGTAGTAAAAAGCAGCAAGTGATCCAAGCATCAACCTCAGCTGCTGCCAAACAGCAGCGGTACTGGGTAGCAACAGAGTAATTTATTTAGACAAGTTTTACTATGAAAGATAATTAAAGTTTTAGTGGCCTGGATCAATACAACAGTAACTCCGTCGACGTACAGTACTGCAGTTTGCTGAGACTAGCATTTCTGCTCCTGCGGTAAATTCATTGTACAATGTTATTATACAGGGCTGCTGTCTACATCAAAATAGGGATTTTATGTAGTTATTTCTACTCACTCACCATTAAGACATATACCATTGCCACGCAGCACGAATCAAGCAGAGGCCCAGGAGCCAAGTACAGCCAGGTTTTACCAGGGATACGTAGCCTTGGGCGAGTTATTTAGCCTTTCAGTCTGTATGTTTTGCCAAGAGAGAAAGAGGATAATACATATATGCATTTCTCTTTATGCTGAAATATTTATCTAGAGGCTTAAGTAGTTAATACCTCTAGCATTCAAAAGAGGTCGAGGATTATGCAAGTGCTAAATCTTGATACTCTTTACTTCCCCCCCCTCCCCCCCCTGCATTTCAGTTTGACTATAAGGCATTTTGTTATGATTTTAGGCAAAGCAACTTCTTGCTTTCTGATTTTAAACTGCTTTAACATCTCCTGAGTTATACACACTGGGCAGGTGAGCATTGCTTTCCAAACCCCAGTCTTCTAGGAACTGATGGTATTGCCCTACTTCTTTGAGTAGAATCCCTCACACTGAGCACAGATACACATTTCAGAACAAACACATCTACCACAGGCTCCATAAAATCCTGATTATTTGAAGCCAGTCAATCAAAGAATTTTTTAAAATGCCATTAATGCAAACATTTCCAAGTACTTCAAGTTAGTGACAATAAAACAAAGAAAATACTGGGGGAAAAAAACCCAAAACACAAACCAACAAACCCAAAAAGAAAGCAGTGACTCCCTATTTCTATCATAAATAGGCCATGGAGTGACATAAAAGCTAAGTCAGGTTGGATACACTGAACCATACGTTGAGCATACAAATGAAGCCAAACACTGGAAACTTTGGAATTAAACGAAAACTGCATTAACATCACAGCAGCTTTTTGTGTTATAGTTTCTGTCCAAACAAGATTTCCTGTCAATACCCTGTGAAATAGAGCACAGTAAACAACTGGAAAGTATTGCTATATCAATAGCATTTTATCTAGTCAGTTAGGTATACATTACTAGTCAAAAATAATACAAGCTGAAATTTTTTGAGAAAGAAAAGGAAAAATACCTCTTGCCAATAAATGAGGCAAACCAGCAAAGCTACAGAATTCTAAAACGCAGAAATCAGAGTTATGGGAGGGTTAATATGAGAGTCTGAGAAGATAAATGCAATTATATCTCAACCTAACCACTTGATTATCTCTTTCCCAGGCTGAGTAATACTACATCTATCAAAATCCATGCAACCTCAGAGCGAACATTAGCATATTTTACAAGAAAGCATCCTGGAGGATGGCCTTTAGACATTCAGAAGTATAGTTCCCGTTGGGGATCCATTTGTATGTCACATTTGAAACCCAGTTGCAACCTTTGACTCAAAGACTCATAAAGATACTTCAGTACCCAACTAAAATGTAAATAGCAAACGATTAAAGGAGTAACAGACCATATAGGTGTTTTGCTTTCAACTTTGATGGTGTTGCCAAACACAAGCAGATGGCTAATCTATCAATTCCATTTATTTTTAAGTTACTTGAAATCAATACGTGGATGTGTTTGTACAACTCAATGTACAAACATTAATAAAAAATGCTTATGTGACTTATGAGTATAATGACACAAGTTTCTTTGTGCTGGAACAGCAGCAAATATATCCTTAAGGAAGTCATTAGGCCAAGACTTGTGTGGGAAGTCTTGCCAGTCCTCTGGTAGAACGGCAACAACTTCTACTTCAGAAATAGTCCCAGAGGTAACATAGAAGGCAAAGAACTTTGAGTCCCAACCTTCCCATAGTGAAGCAATAAGCACCAGGCAATGCCTCTAATGAGGAGCAATAGGGAGTAGGCACCTGAGAGACTGCCTTGTTTACATGTGCTGGATGGCCCATAAACACTGCGCCTATTGAGCAGGCAAATGAAACCCTGAAGTGTCAGTAGATGCAGTTTGGTTTCTTTGATTTTATGGCTACAATATGCTTTGCGGAGCGTTTTTATTTTCAGTGCTGAAGAAACACTCAGCTGTGAGTTACGTGGCAAAAGATCTCACAAATCCTGGAAAACACGCATGCGTATTCCCAGCCTAGCTTCTCTTCCCGGGATTGTGAACAGAATGCTCAGCATCTTGCCGACGCAAGTAATTCTACATAGTAGTTAGACCACAACAGAAAAGCCTCTAATGCCCCCAAAGTCTTTGCTGCAATCTGTCTTCACATATTTATCTCCTCACTTGCAGACATTTCTGCTGCAGAGGTTTTAGGGATTTGCTCCTGCAACGCAGCAAAATGCTGCTCCCTGCGATTCCCCTCATCTGGGGAAGAAGTGCTATTACTGAGTTAATGGACAGTAGACACAACAGTTCCATCACCTTCAGTTACTGACTCTTTTTATCCACTTCACCCTGTAATGAGGATCTCTACTTGCTCACATTTACGTAACGGCAGCATCAGCTATCCCCTAATCCTGCGACACATTAAAATGGAAAGATAGATGCAGGAAAACATTAAAATGCCCTTATCACTTGGCTGCAGAGGTATAAACTTAAAATAGAAGATTGTTTTTCTGTTGAAAACAAGCAAATAAATACATTTACTTAATTTTCTTCTTAAATAATCCTTATGAGCATTGAAAGGATGCTTTGATTATTACTGTAAAGATAAACAATGAAACATTCCATTATATCTTACCTACATTAGATAGAAACAAATTCAATTCCTTCCTGAACATGTTTTTCCCAGGTGCATTAAACATACTTCTTTACATTCAAGAACCAACTTTTATTACAAGCTGAGTGTGTAGGGAATGGGGAGATAGGGAAAGAAAACAGAATGAACAGAATGCTAATGAGAAAGAAAAATAAAACGCCAACAGCCAATCCCTTTAATTAAATGGACATCTACATTTTTAACTTCCAAGTTCTTAATCCTGTCTACTGAACTCAGAAGATGGAAAATAGAAACAATGCTCAAATAAACCTTGCAGGTTACTTGGCTAAAGGAGAAGTTAAAATTAAACTCTTATCTCCCTAGATGAAAAAACAGTGCAAACGAATGACAAAAGAGGGTCATATGAGAACCAAATAATGAGGCCAATGACAAATGTACAACCCCAAGATGAAATCTTGAATAGGAGATATGGAACAAGAACGTTATGTGGGATGGTTAGGTATCCTTGTTTTCTTCCTGACTTTCTCTGCCCAAAAACTAATAGCCAAAACAGATATTTGGTTATCCTGCAGCCCTTCCTGAATAAATTAATACAACATGAAGAGTCACCATCTGCAAGAAGTCCCCTTAACCTATTAATAATAATGGAACAGACAGACAGTTTCTTGCAGGTTCATACCACTTAAAGTAAATCCTCACTTGTTGGTAAGACTCTTTATACAAAGGATAGAAAGTTCCCATAGTAGCCTAGTTCTGGGGTAGTAAAAGTATATTGTGCAAGTGCTTAATATTTAACCCAGAAGAGAAGCTGAACACGTACCCAGGGACTGGGACTTGTCTTAGAGCCAGAGCAAGGACTCGGGAATGCAGGCTCAGGGTTGTTCAGTATATACATAAGTCTACATTCAGCTCAATACACTCCCTGCAAAGTTAGAGAACACTGGGAAAGAGAAAGTCATGGCATGGCTCATTTCTAATTGAGTATTTGTGTATGAGAACGAGGAGGAGAGAGGGCAGACATGCCCGCTAAAACACACAGCTACATGTCTCGGGAGATGTGTCAGAGCTGCTTCTCTATTGATCCCTCTGTCAACTGCAGCACTGAAGTTCCTCCTTCAGCTCATTCAACAGCCTGAGTTTTTGAAGTAGATACTTTAAATTCTGTTCCCCAGTGCCTAAATGAGCCAGTAGTGCCTACACAAGAGGTAGGGATTGTTATAATCACAGAAGCACATTTTAAGAACTAATGATATTGCTCTACAGATAATTTCAGCGTCCTCAGTTTAGATGACTTCACCTAAAAGGTCATGAACGTAACTCGCACTTTTTCTTCCCTCTTTCTTTACTCATCACTACAGAGTAGCAACTGAAAAGAAACATTTGAGAAGAGAATGGGAAGTATCTTGCAAGAGAAGAGGCAGCACCAACACCACTAACACCATCTCACTCCTAAAGCAGCAGAGGGACCATCAGCTTAAAGAGACTCCTCTCCAGTAGTATTGGAAACAGAAGGGAAAAACATTCCACCAAAATCAAACCCTTCAGTAATGGGATTTTGTTCTACATTCCCATTCCCACTCAGAAACAGAATCCGATGCCACAAGGACGTACCAAAATAATATTTGTTGGTAATCTCTATGGCAAGAGCAACATTAATACAAAGCTTTTTCCTAAGAAAGACAATTCTTTCTCTGATATAATGCAGCTGGAGGTTTACTAGAGCTGCTGAGCCACCTGAAAGCCTGCTCTCCCACCCCATCAGCACCTGCTTCCAGCCCGTGACACAGCAGTGACTCTGTAAACCCACAGCCCACGATGCTCAGTCAATGTTACTTGTCCTGACCCCGAGACAAACTGCCAATGAACCCATTTACAGGTGCCTGCAGCAATACTTAAAGGACAATGTTAAGATGACCTGTGAAGATGAATGAGCAAACCCCAGAGCCCTAAATTTCAATGCTTTATTGCTTTAAATCATATTTCATCCACTTAATGTAGGTTTGAAACAGGTCCTTGGGACTGCATTCAACCAAGAATGTACTTTAAGGAAAAAAGGACATAAAACATTTGCTGGAACACAATTGTACTTCTACATGCCTAGTATTTCCACATCTGCATTACTTTCTGCAAACATTTACTCGTAGTACCAGCAAAGGCAGAATTATGCATGTTTGTTGTTGAACTGAAATTACCTGATGGGGAGGGGGGAGGATGGCGTAAAAGCCAACCAGTCAGCACCAGAACCCCAGCTGCTCCATCACTCTGCACTGAGAGCATAAATCCAGCCTGCATCCCAAAGAGCTCCTGACACTCAGCAGACAAACACCATTTTGGGTAGCAAAACTAACAAGGCCTTTTCTCTCACAAGTTGCATCTCGAGCCCCTAAATCTTCCCACCATCACCGCCAAAAACCAATAATCAAGCAGAGCTCTTACCTCCTATAACATCTGACGCTACAGCTCCACCACCTCCTTACCATCAGCCATAAAAAGCCCTGGAAGACTTTCCACTCTGCCTCCAATCCTCTCTCCGGCAGCCAGCCCAAACCCTCTGAGCTCCAGGGCTTCCTTCTTCTGCTCTGGGTGGTGGCTGAGCCAGCAGTCACACCTGCAGCTCGTGTGGAGACAAGGACAAGCAGCTGAGTCCAGTTAAGCCCAGCTGGCAGCAGGTTTTTCCACCAGCGGGGTCCTTCTTTGGGGCTGTGTCCTCTAACCCAGCACCCAACCCCCACAGTGACTGTGGGAGCTTCTCTTTGTACCCTCTGCTCAGTTATTCAAAAAGATTTTGCAGGAACAAAGCAGAGACAAAAGTGGGCAAACAGAAAAAAAAATACTATGTAAGTTTCAATCTTTTAGGAGGAACCTTTGCAAAGATGTCCATACCCTGCCAAACCCTGTTTGTTTCTTGAGAGCTGTACTACTTTGCACAGCATTGCACTGAGGCCTCTGGATAATTATCTTTTCATGACAAATTCCAGTACTCCCATCACATCAGAGTAGAAAGATCTAAAACTGAAATCTATGCTCTATGGTCTGGATACGGGTCCACATGAACTTCTGATCCCAGGATATATAGTCTCTATATATTGAACATACATCAATATATAGAAATATATCTATATATAATATTCATCTATGATAAAAAATTTGTAATGTATTCTGTAACTACAAGACAGGTTTCTGTTTGGAGCTCTGAGTTACAGAATCCATGCTATTGTTATTAAAAATGACACCACTCAAATTATATTTTGTCCTTGTCTTTTTATTTGTGTCCTCACACTGGCTGTATTTCATTCTTTAAACAGTCAGTTGCTTCAAGAGCTCCACAGAGAAGAAAAACACGTTACTGTTGAGGATATGCCTGCTCTCCTATTTAAGCTTTAAGCTTTGCTTCCAACAGCCAAATAAGTAGCAGGAAAGCGGAAGGTTAAAAACTTTGCATTTCATCTCTGCCAAAACAGTAAAAGAAAAATGAGATTGCTGAATAGCTGACAATGACTGCAGAATCAACACAGCAGTGATCCGCCTAGAAGCTGCAAAGGGCAAACCCAAGGCATCTGCTTAAAAGCTTACACCAACTGTGGGATAAAAAGAGTAAGGAAGCCACAATAAAACATAATTATTATAGGAGCTGTAATTATGGCATTATTCTTGGGCGTATTCAATATTGTGCACATTAAATGTTGTACACTGTGAATATTTAATGATTATATGCTTATTCAGAGCCCTTAACGTCCTTAAAATACAGGTATTTTTTATGTATTAAGAAGAAATTACACATAATTTTTCTCCTAAGGATCTGCAGTTGGAATAGATGGACAACATCCTGTGAGTCTTCTGCAAATTTCAATCTCAAAGCTTTGGAAGCTGTGCATGTTTACGGCCAACACACATCAATTTTCAGTACTTTTTAAAACAATAATCCACCATCTTGAACTCAAGAAAGCAAAATGTAACCTTTGAGCAGTCAATTGTGGCTCTGTTCTGTGTTATCATCTATAAGAATCACCGATAAATCACTACCTCCAATTACACTGGTTGTAGTAGGTCTCCAAGAAGTCTAAAAAACTTCGAATTCATGCAAACATTCTTTTGTAGTAAGAAGCAAAAGATACATTTCTGCAATAAGAAACAGCAGGAAGCATGATTCACCAGGTGTCAACACAGCATAAAACACAGTAGTTTCTACGAAACTACTTTTCTATAAACCATGCAGCCAGCAACCACATAAAGAAGACAAATTTTAGTATGCAGTGTAGTATAACAGGGGCCAGACATATAGTTTTCAGTGTGGTATAAAGATAAAGGTGAAAAATTATTAGATTTTTCTTGCACGCTTTGAGGCTTTAGTACAGTAAATATTGGCAATGGAGTTACTCCGTTCTGTATTGCATCTTCACCTGAATGGAGAGCACTACAACATGATGTTTTTATACTAGAAAAGACTGTCATTTTAAAACAGCTGATTTAAGTTTTTTGTCAATAGTTTGGGCTCTTGTGAGATTGCTAATGGCTTTGCTCAAAATTTGACTTTGTCCATATATTAACCTTTTAATCATTGCAAACTCAAACCAGAAGGAACAGCTTCCAAGGCTGCTGCTTGGCTCATGGTCTCAGGATGGGAATCTTGCCTTTACAACTTATTTCACTTTAGCAGTGAATTGCTGATATCTCTGCTCAAAGTGCAACTTTCCAGTTGTACCTCCCTTCCCGAGTAACTGCTGGCAGACCAATCTTCCTTACAACTTACAAGGCAGTATCAAAAATTGCTGAAATTAAGATGCGTGACATCTGCTGCTCCGCTCGTACCTACAGCACCCGCTGCCAAACCACGGAAGAGTTCAACACACTCCATTTCTCACATAGATACAGCGGGTGTTAAATGACCTTTCTTTTTTGTTTGAGAGATTAGAATTAGTTTCTTTGGTTCCTCATTACAGTATTTTTCCAGAAATGAGAGGTAAACTGACTGACATTTAACTTCCAGATTTCTTTTCCCCTTCCTAAAAATAGGCATGACATTTACTGGTGGTTCGTGTCCCGAGATCACATTCTGCATTTATTCCCCAGGATAACTGCTAACAATTCCAAAATTGTTCAGTCGGTTTTCTACATAACCTAAATAAACTTCACCTGGCCAATTGATTAAGAGATATTTAAGGTATGACATCAAGGAAGAGGGATGGTTATATATGTAATAAAGATGAAATACTGCTTGTTTTCAAAAGCACTGTGATGTTCTCATGGGTTTTATTGTTTATTTATTTATTTATTTATTCTCTCCAATTTATTTCTCATTTATTATTTCCAATTTATTATCTCAGCAACTCTGAATGCTCTATCATTCTAACTAGCTGGAGAACACTTCTGATCCTCGGGATATGGTTCATGGCTTTGAAAGGATATAGAGTTAAAAAGCAAATTAATATGAACTAAATTAAGCTTCTCAATGCTTGCCTTACTCTTTTAAACTGAAGTTAAATCATGTTTGATAAAGCTTCCCCGGCTTTTGTGTCTCTGAGCAATCCAGCTATGTGGGCTCTGAACATTTGCTGCACCTGCCCACAGTTCTCTATCTGGATGACTCCAGTCATTCCAGACATGTCCCGAAGCAAACCTCTGACTCTGGGAGCTCCTGAGAAAGGAATTTAGATGCTTGCTAGAGTAGCTGCTAAAAATAAGAGATTTCTTCATCCCACGCTTCATAACATTCCCGATCAGGACAAAGAGAATAAGAACACTATAGCCAGGGAGAGTTTTCTGCATGCCCTGGGTGACCCCAGCAGATCAGGTCATGCCAAGCCCCATGTCTGGAAGCCAGACTCTCTGTTACCTCCTCTAGAAAATGTGGGGAAGGAGGGAGAAATGGGAAAAGAATTTGTGACTGTTATCTGCAGTTATGGTACAACAGGAGAACATGAGAAAGAATGTGCTCTATACCATTGACTGATGTCTCTTGACCATCAATTTCTTGCTCTCAAACTAAAAAAGCCACTTGATGTTCTGCTTTAGAGTTATGAAAACTATTAAAACATTGATAAATCTCCACTGCAGCGATACACAGGAAGGAAGACCAGCACAGGAGCAAAACTGCCCCCCAGAACACCTAGGTAAGTTATATACTAAATATTAATGCAAATTCCACACACATCTAATTATTCAGTATAATTGCATAACAAATTAAAGTAACTAAACATATCTAAAGAGGCCATTTATAGAGGCCTAGTTGTTTGTAGAACTTCTTCAAACGACATCCAGTAAAGTTTCAAGTGCACTAAGGCCAAGACTGGGAATTCTTCTGTGTTAAGAAGAGGATGTTGAAGACGGCATTGAAGAGCAATCTTATTTGCAAAGTCTCTCCATTTCCCAGTCAGCTCCAATATCTGGGGTCACAAAAGTGGCATTTTCTTTACTGGATAGGTTTTTACAACACAACGAATGATTTAACATTTTCTAAAAGTAATATTTGTAGCATTTGAGGTTAGCCCAATACCTGGCCTTCCACCACTTGATATGTGTGTACTGTTCGCATAAAATATGTATTACCTGGCACAGTGTGTGTACCATTCATAAAAGTTTAACAGATCTAAGCAGTACTTTAAGAAGGACAAGAGTTCTACTACCTATTTGTGCATTTATGAGTACACAAACTTTGCTTGTAAATAGATTCGTAAATGAAAAGGAAATAGAATGGAAAAAAGATTTTTCTAATCATACCTTTGACAAAATAATGGCATCGTTATCCTTACTACGATATGTAATTGTAGAATATTGAACTTTCAATTATATATCTTCACTATTTGTTTCTGTAAAACATTTTCCTATACCTGACTGAATTGCATAAATGTTATTTTAGAACTCTAAAAAAACTGCTAATTCGAGAATGTACTGCTCTAAAAATATCTCTGTTATCAGGGTTTTCCAGGAAGTAGATGTAAAAGGGAGAACTAATTCTTAGATTATGCCGTATACTGATATGAAATCCATTTGATTAAAAATATAGAAAAAACTATTTTTTTCAATAAACCATACATTTGATTTGTCTCCTTCCCCTGATTTTGAAACTACCAGTGCCAACTTGTTGCTTCATTCCAGCCTCTTTCATGCCTCCAAGTCTAATGAAAAAAATCTATAGTCACCTAAAATACCCCGTTTGTCACTCTGCAGCATTCCATTGCCACTCAGAACTTCAAAGCATCGGGACAGACCAAATTGGGATTCTTCTATTTCAAAAGCACTGGCTCTGTGTGATAAGAAAATCTTCATTAGCTGCTTGCTTTATGGAGACGATGAATCAATTAAGCAATTCTAAATCCACACCATGAAGGGCAATAATATGAACGTAGAGACCAGATAATTAGCAGTGGAGAAACTTGTAAAACTTCCCATGGTTTAGATACTGCTGATATTAGCATTGGTGGGATAACTTTTTGTTTACTGCAGTCTTTGCAAGTTTGACTGTTATGGAATAGCAATGGCGTATGGCCGTAATCCAGACTGCGTGTTTTGTCCTTCTAGATGCTTTGAAAAAGAAGGATTGGGATGAGTGCTTTTTTTTTAAATTTTATTTTCAATGAAGCATTTCACAGATGAGAAAAATTCAAATGATGTATGGTAAACATTTGCATTCCATAGAAAGCATCTCATGCGATAAGACCGTTCTTAGTTTTCGTGAGTGGAAGCATTCCAATCCAATTCATTCCAATTCTTGGTGTTTGCAATTGAGCTGCTGAAAAGATAGTGCTTAAAGATTCTTACTGTGGGAAATAAATGTAAATAGTTCATTTTCTGGAAGGGCTTGAATAAGTAGTTTTCTTATGCATTTATTCTTTAAAATTACTTAGCGTAATACAGTCAATGCCGCTGTTCTGTTGTTCCCCCTTTAAATTTATTTTTAGCACCGATATACAAACAAAGCAGTATGACTATAAAAACCACAGGCTGGCTTAACTCGGAATTAAGAAAATGCAATGTTAATGAGGGCAAAAGGGAAGATATTATTTTTAAGCCACACACGTAAAATAGACAGAAGAAAAACAGGTTGCACTAGAAAAGTTTAAATTTAAATATGATACTACAGTTCTCAGTAGCATTTTGCAATATATATTAGTTTTAATAAATACATCACTATGGTGGAAGTACTAGAAATCTGAAGGTCAATTAGCAGATCCAAAGGTGACTATGTGTAATACTGCTGAAGTTATCCGACTTGATGAGAGTGAAGCCCCATCTAGAAAAGATTACATCTTTGCAAACTTTTTCTCAAAAGAACTATTAATCCTCACTACAGATACTAATTTCAGTCAGAAAACCCAAGGTCAAAGTCTTCTTGCATACCTCTTGAAACAATTCTAGTACCAGTGCACAAAGGGGCCATCACTGGGAATTTTCCATGGGAAAGGATGATTTGCTAAAAAGTATTACAGGGAAAGCTCATCAAGTGCAATATAAAAAGTTCTTCTGGAACAACAATTGAAGCGAGAAAACATCTTTTTTTTTCTTTTCCTAATACGGAAGAATAATTGGTTTGTTCCTGAATTCTGAGCCTGAATTTAGCATTTAACAAAGTCATAGTTATTCTCAAAATCAGAGTGAGCAAATATATGATTAATGTTATAGGCTTTTTTGCCACCTTCTATTACGCACACAAGCTGACAGTAATAGGTATATGTATGCAGCCGATGTATGAGTGTATGAATGAATCTAACCCCTTGACAAAAACAGAAATAAAAAACGGAAAATTGCAATACCTTTCTCGTCAAGTAGGGCAAATACCAATTGCACCTTCTATGATTGAAGCCAAATTTTGGTTCTCCCGATACTGGCCCAGCTTCATTTGGCCACTCGATACAAAAGCAAAATTCATAAGATTCAAACATTTGCATAAATAGATGTAAAGTGTGACACACACGGGAGCAGACCATTTTGCATGCTATTTATAAATATCCATTTTCCCAGGACAAGTCCTAATGTTTTCATTACGCTTTCTTCCTTTGCTTTCTCTACATCAATCTTTAAACTTTTTCAAAAGTTCTGAGGATTTTTTTAACAGTTGAAGCGATTGCTGTGGATTAGAGGAGTACAGAGCAATCACACTTTCTGCACAGCATCCAGCAGGTCTGCAGCAAACAAGCATCTGTGTGTTCCTCTATCAGCATATAAAACCCTCCAAACATTCCTAAAATCTCTGCCCAGTATTTTAATTTTTTTTTAAATAGTATTGCATGTCATATAGAACTTTGTTTCTGATAGCAAAAATGGAAGTTGTAGCTATATATGAAAAATTGAGAACCAATTAATTAGGATTTAAATAGACTTTAAAGTTGGAAATTTTGTGGAAGTTGGCCTGCAAGAGAAAAGTCCTAAATGTCTAAGGAAAGAGGCAAAAGACCACCCATATCCACATGCAGCCACTGTGATACAGTTATTAGAGGTGCTGAGAGGAATTCAATTTCCAGACTGGAAGCAGAAATATCAGGCATGAGAGGGGATTTCTGCAGAGACTCGAGTAACTGCTTCGGCTTACAGATATCGATCAGAGCATGCAGATGAAAGGCAAACACATAGCTGGTCTTACAGACGAGCCAGAATGTTATTACTGTAACAAAATCAAGCTATCTGCCTTTTCCTCATTTTAATTAGATACTTCAAAAAGTATGGAGTGTACAGATTCTCATCGCTTCACCAATAACTGGAAGTAAATTCTCTCTTCAGTTTAAATGCAGGATTAAGCCCGTCGCTGAATCAGCTCCCCTGCCTCTGGAAAAGCTCAGACTGCTACAAATTTAGGAACTACTTCTTACAGATGCAGAGTTTGTCAGAATAAATCCTGTATCACAGTTCCCTCCACTGCTAGGCCTTTTAGCTTTTGCTTTTTGGGGACACAAGCAATGAATTGCATTAAGTCAAGCTTTATATGTTCTTCTAACTTTTTTTTTTCCCCATTACTGTTGTTTTGAAAGTAACTGTGCCTCAAGAATCTTGCCAGGAGCCCCAAAAAAGCCTATCTGTCCTCTGAACGTGTCGGGAGAGAGGATATTCCTGCTTGACTCCTAGAGATAATTGGTCGGACACTCAGGATCCTGGAAGTGGAGATAAACAGACTGTAATAGAAGAGGGCAAGGCTGGGAAAGGAGGGCTGGGGAGCATCCCTTCACCTACGTCCCCTCCTGCTCCCTACGGAAAGAATGGCTTTTCTTGCATATATATTTACGCCTTAGAAATACAGAAGTATAAAGAACTTTCTGGTGCACCGTTACTGCAGACAATTAATGCCCAAACACGCAATGCATCTGCCATAAATAGCCTCTCTCAGCAGATTCTGAAGCTGCTTAGGTACCGTGCCATTTCATTAATCAGAGTTTGCCTGAGGCGCAGCACATGAACTTACCTAAATTGCTGCCAGGGTTCCTGGATCATCCTTTGGCTTCCTGGTACGTTTCGGAATGAGAATGACTCTTCAGTCACTCTCCTGTTTACCTCATCCATTCACACAACATCTAAACATGCAAAGCACACAGCCCAGCCAGCAGGCAGTTGCTATTGTCTATGTAAATTAAGTCTCCCAAGACAAGGTGCAAGAAGGGAACATGACTTGTTACAGACAGTATCAGAAGATATGGCAAAGGAGACGGAGTAAACATTATTTTATCCAGAAGTGATTATAGACTATCATTTCTTTAAGGCAGAATGTGACAAGAATTCTGAAAATGTTGTCAGATGCGTTGGCAGATGCTGCAATTCCTGACTTTAAAGGAAGTCAAGAACATTTAGTACTTTGCGCGATCGGGATATTAAACAAAACTGATACGAGATGATTGTATCATATATGAGAAACAAGGGGCTGTGCTCTACATCCTTACTGATGCTCTATTAAAATCAAAGCCCTTGCCTGACCCAGGGAGGAATATTCAAAGGATTCAGACCTTGTGGTTTCAAAGTATCTGCTCATCAAAGGTAAGTTTCTGTGCGCTGCAATGAATGAGCAAATAAGCTGCATAAACTTCAGATATTTCAAGCACATCTTAGAGTCAAAGATTATATCCCTCTCATTTTTAATTTTAATTCAAAAAATCATTGATTAATTTTTTTTTTCTTAAAGACATACCCAGACTCTACAGACCCAGAATGCTTAAACACAAGGGCGCAGCTGCCGAAGTCTCCTGGCAATGCCTTGATCCTGGGGAACACAAAGTACAATGATCCAATATTCCCTGCCTTCTGTTAAAACCACCTTGTATTGTTTCATATCATAATCTTCAATAAGTTATATGGCCATTCAATTAAAATGCCATTTCAGAAACTAAAACAGCATCTAGAGATCTATGTTCTTTAAAATAAAAAGGTGATGTTTGAATAAGCAATGCAGTTAGAGTGGAAGGCTGAGACATCTCGAGGAAGAGGCCCTAATGGCCCTAATCAGAAGCCCTAATGGCCACTACACAATTTCCAATTCCAAGTAGTAGCAAAAATCCACAATTAGTTAGGATAAAAAAACACCCAAAAGTGGAAAAAAAAAATCAGATATTTAAGGTAAACCATATTTTTCTCTACGCAGCAGTCAAATGTGAGATGGCTTTTGACATCAGCTCTGTCTACTTAAAAAGCTCTTTTTGTACTGAACCTGATGGAACAGCTCTCTCCGATGAGTAACGTCACCAGAATGTGCTATCTTGATGATGTGTGATAAAAAGTCACCACCCTATTTGATAGCATGGTAGGGAAAATAGCTTGAGTAACACTGAAAAGCATCTCGCTTTGAAAACTTCTACAGTAAGGAAGACTCATATGGGAAAAAAAAAAAGTGCTTTTATTTTATTTTTGCACATTATCTCTCACAAGTGTTAGACTGCTCACCTTCTGGTATAGACTAAAAGCCCTTCCTGAGTTCACGGACAGTGAAGACTTAGTGAATTCTGACACGTGGCTTATCTCTTACACATAACTATTTCATAATAATGGATAAAAACACTACTAGCTAGTGACTACAGTTCACGCATCTCAAAGATATTACCGAGATGTTTTCAAAATTGCCAGCATTGTATAATATTCTTCCAGAACGAAAATAACAGTTACAGCTTCTAAAGGTTAGCTTGAATTAAAAATGTTCAATATACTACATCGAAACAATCAAAATCACCAGCTACACGTCACTTTTAACGCCTACAGAAGCAGTTGATGTTACCCCCACTTTTTGCCCCTCGGGATCATTTGTAACCCCGGAGACCGTAGCACACAGACAGATTTGACTGCAGCACCCACCCACACGACAGCTGGGATTTATTACAGGTTCTTTTTAAATAACTGAAGTCCTAATGCAATTCTCTGCTCCAGCCCCAGACAGACAACCGGGCAGCCTTAACATCTGTACTTTTTCCATTCAAAATCTATTCCAGCGATTGATGTCGAATCACGTTGCAAGACAGACTGGCTGTTTATTTCATAAAAGTCAATATACAGGATAACTTTGGGCAGAAGGACAGAGAAGAAAGGGAGGAGGGAAAGAACATTAATAATTTAGTGTTGTCTCTGTTAATTTAATATTACACCAAGGTATTCTATTAGTGTGTCGTGTACTAAAAGCACCTCTTCAAAAAGGATGCCAAACTCTTCTCGGTGTCAAGGAAGTTAAACCTACAAAACAAAGAGATACCTGAGTCTAAGACCATTTAGCTACTTTGTATTCCTGCCTGCTAATGTCTCTTGTGAATTGTTTTTAGTGGTAAAATTTTGTTTATAATGTGCAAGCATTGCAGCACTTTCAAGTAATGAAACCCAACAGACCCTTCAACCTTATTCTGTTTATGTTATATAATTATAAACTCATTATTTTTCTACAAAATGCCATTCTAATCTAAAAAAGGATGGTAGAAGATTTAACAAACATTCCTGTCAACCCTGCATACCAAACAACACTCCGATGTTTGGTATCTCTCAACAACACTCAGATGACAACTGCTCTGTTTGGAATGGAAAAGGTAATTTTTTTATGATCACAAATAGCAAAATTCAAAATTAAGCTGGAAATTAGGTTTTCATCCTTGGTAGCAATAAACACCCTGATACCTAAACTCCTCTTACTTCCACCCATGCACACTTACACACTGCCTGCACAGTATCCAAAAATGAGCTTTATCCTGCCACTGAGCCAGCATTTTGCCATTCCTCGTAATTCCTCACATCACAGTCCTGAGCAGAGAAATATTTTAAAAGCACTGGTTACCGTCCTCCCTTATCCTGTTATTAATATCTCACTTTAAAGCCCCATTACTATGTATTTATTCAAATTCTTTTTTCAAACGTGCATTACTTTTCACTTACATTTTACTATACGCTGCTTGTAGGCACTTCCTATGTTATTTTGGACAAATTAGTGAACAAAACTCTAAGGACTTGTGTTTAGTCTTTTATCTCCCCTCATTAGAGTTACTATTAGAAGAACAGCTTTATATCACTGAGATTTCTTATCAATTGTGTAACTTTGCCAGAAGAATGACTAGGATAGTCCCCACCTCAGTCATTACTTTGGTATTTAAGCATCAGGAAGAGAATCTCAGTGTGCTCTAGGTTTGTATTGCGTAACAAAGCAGCTAAGGAAGGGAATCTGCATGCATGGCAGTATATTCCCTGCTTCACAGGTATCTGCATCACCGCTACAAGAACATACCAGCACTAGGAAATCTATTTTCAAGGCAGCTGGATTCCAGCATGTAAAAGCCTTACTCATTCATGCAAGGAGAAAACACTTCTTCTTCTTGTAAACTTTCAGGAAACTGAAAGCTACTTGTCATGAAACAAAGGTTTGTCTAGGAACAAATTATATATGCAAGATAACACCACAAAAGAATGGAACTTGTACATCATTACTATACCCAACACTGACTATTTTTTTTACACTAAGTTTTGTGAGACAAGACTGTATCTTGCTGTAAGTATATTGTGCCAAGTACCTTGAACCATGCACTTATTATCCAGCAATGTAATTTTTCTCTTTAAACCTGCTGTCTAAGCAGATGATTAGACAGCAGGTTTAGAATCATAGAATCATAGAATCGTTTAGGATGTTTAGACATAGGATGTTTAGACACCGTCACTCATTGATGGTGAGTCTCAATGAAGAAATATGGAAAACAATACAGTTGACCAATAAATTATTTCTGATATTACTATTGTTTTTAACCTTAAAGCTTTTCTCTTGCAAGAATTTTAAGGCAGTTTATTTTTCTGACGTTTCATTTGTTCTGTAGAGTACTGCTTCTGAGTGGTGCCTCCACTTCAGTTAATGCAGAGTAATCCTGTGCCACAATACAAGCCTGTATTCTCCAGAGTTCCAAAGTAACAGCTTTTCTGTTCAGACTCCAGAAGATATTATGTTTCCTCTGCTACTCTTCACACTTCCCGCTGCTTTAACAATGATGGTATTTACAACTGGGAAAAAAAAAAATGGTTAATAAAATTGCAAGTATCTGATAAAGAGGGATTCAGACAGTAAGGTACCGTCATCTTGGGCTGGCTCTGACACGGCAGAGTCATCCTTCTTCTGAAACCAACTTCCTGAGGGAAGTCAAAGCACACACTCCCAATTCCACCTGGCTTTCACGTCCACTCCTTGCATTGCAGATACAATTCTTTTTTAAGACAGCACGGGAATCGAGTGCAGGAAAGGACATATACGATCAGAAAGAATTGCCTCACCTCTCACACCTTAATTAATCAAATTTCCATTTTTATATCGTGTCCCCAGGTCCCTTTAATAATGACTGAGCGTTTGAAGGTAAAGGCTGCACTTATTCCAAACGCAGGGCAATGTTGCAATGGAAAGAGCAGTTCTCTGCTGCCAGTGTCACGCAGAATTGTGTTCTGAAGATTATGGTGTGAAGCAATTTGCAATAAGGAATGTATGTGTGGGACATAAAGCAAAATTAGCATTTAATATCTTTAATCCCAGACAAATATAATCCATGTTGTGGTAAGGCTATGAGATACACGCACATATGTCACTGTGCCTGTTAAAGCCTCTATTTTTAAATAGGGTAGCTCTAGCAGAGGGTCCAAGATCTGGAAGAAATACTGAATCATGAAGGCACAAGATAAAGCGTTGCCTGCCTCATAGGCAAAACCAGCAGGTAGGAGGGACCTTGGACATGGGAAAACACCCACAGTGTCTCCCAAATAGCTTCAGGTAACTCCCACCAAATCTCAACCATCCCGTTGAACCAGGCACTCCGACATTTCAGGTGCTTCCGTCGGGACTTTTGGCCTCAAGAAAACAATGAAAAATAGGTGAAAGAAAAGAGGGAGATCTTTAGACGGAATTTTAATCTTCAGTCACTGGATGAGAAGACTGAACCGTGTTGGTAGACATAACTGAAACATATGTTTATGTTTGTGTAATGTTGATACATAAAAATATGTTGGGACATACAACTGTATTTAAAAACATTATATGTCCCAACATATTTTTCTTAAATATAAACACCAGTAAGTACCCAAAATAGCAATGTTTGATACATCTAATTAGATATCTAACTTGCTATTTAAAAGTGAACGTCCTTGCTGCATTACTAATCATTACCATGGCTTCAGATTTCTCTTTTTCTTTTGTAATATTTACAAAAGCAGATTAAAAAAAATGTAGCATTTGGAAAGCAATGTGTCATAATGGCTTTACTGCTCCTAAATACAGTTTCTGTTCCTAAGTTCAAATAAAATTAAAAAAAAAAAAGTATGTTTTCCAGTCATAGATATAATGTCATCCAGTCTCTGGTTCCCTAACCAGTCCCATTGTCTCATGAACAACACAGTGGATCCAGTTTATATTTCAGCCATTTTTAAGGTAAGTTTCTATTTTGTGTATCTTTCCAGCACAGCTTAACGGCCAAGAAGATTTCTAAACAAGCCCAGTCAGTCTCTGGAGAATGCTTGCTTTAATAGTTTCAAATCTTAAGAAAGAGTAACTGGAATTGCCTTGCCTGCCAACGTTGCGGTGTACACCTTCCAAAGCGTCTGTTTCTTTGAGCTAGTTTTTGCCTGTAATCAGCATCCTTGCAGTAATCTTATCACTGTCAATCAGGATGAAAATATTAACTGGGGAAAAACATGTCTATTTAGACATCCTTAGTTTCATCAACTCTCCAGAGATTAATTATGAATAATATTAATGTATAGGCAGAGATTTATGCACTGTGTGAATAATGCATACAGATAACAAAAGAAAAGACAGAATCAATAGTTGAGGAAACTACAAGATGAACATTTTCAAAAAAGCTAAAAAAAAAAAAAAAGATTTACTTAGTCTTACTTACTCTTCAGCGATCGCTTCTGAATAAATTCATCCTATCACTAAAAGCAGTATAATTTATTTAGAACTGTGTGGAAAGGTAAAAGACATAAACCGGCTTTTAACTGACAGCTCATCAGAACATTCTACTGAAGACTACAATGTACTTTGGAAAAGGCTTTAAGGATAAGAAGAAAAGAATTTTTAAGGTTGAAATAAATATTTGTAGATATGATAGTGCACCCTCAAGAGTTCCTGTTTACATATTGAGGCGTATTTTGTTAGCAGAGAAGAGCATATTAAATAAACACTTTCCTGGTTTTCCTTTATGCACAACACAGTTTTACAGAAGGAGGATGCAGGAGCAAGTGGCCACCACTGGCCACTCCTCTCCAGTGCACAGTTTCAAACTGGATCCAGATATTAGAATGAACAGCTGAGTTTAATAAGCACACTCACTAAACCACAGTGGTTTTTTCCACGGAGTAAAGATTACTGACATGCATGGAAGGAATCCAGCATACTCTATCAAGGATTTACAACAATGGGAGCACAGAAAATCAGGGTGATTGCTTGAACCCAGAATGACATTCAGAAGACCTTCTTCAAAGTTCATGATTCTGATGACAGTTTCTCTTCCCACCTCCAAAATCTTGTTTCTAAGAGCACAAGTCAAGGAAAAGGTGCTTTTCTTTGTGGTCTGCATCTGATTTGTGACCATTTAGCAACAAAAATAAAATCTTCATGAACAACTACTCTGCTTTCTGTACTGCCCAAGCGGCTTCTAGCTACGCTGTACAACCTTTTTGAATGTAAAAAATCAGACTTTAAACTGGGTCAGGAGACCCAATAGACAGACAAATATTTTCTCTCCAGTGGCTTACAATGTAGGCAGTAAGAAGGAACACCTAAAGAGCAGACAATTTCAAAATTCAATGATCAGATTTAAAGACCTGATAACCTTTTTTCTGGGGTATTTTTGTGCAAAAGAGAACTAGCAGAAAGTGTAGTTAACAAACTCCTGGGTCAGGCATTTCTAGTCCTTTCTCACTGTGAATTAGGTGAGGCAAACAGGAAGGCAGTTTGCAGAAAGAACTGATCCCGAAAAAGCTTTCATCAGCTGCACTGGGAAAAGCTGTTTGAATTTCAAAAAAACCATTTTTCTCCATCCCTGCAGCACCAGCTAACTCTCTAATCTCAAATCTTTAAAATAGAAGATCCAAGGAACGGAAGGACATGTGGTTTGCAGATAATGATATTTGGACGGTGTGTCTAAGATGGATCAGATTACTGAAGTGTGAATTCACAAAGCATTCAAACTGAGATGGGGGAAAAATTAGTTTGCATATTTTATATTAGCAATGTATATGAAATAATAAGGAGGGAAAGCTGATCTTATTACACACCAACAGTATTTTCTGTGCATGCAAAGTTCTGCTTAGCTTGTTCATACAATGCAAGATGCCAGTCTTCAAGTACAGAATGTTACCTCTGTCACTAAAAAATGGGGCAATTTGTCAGTGATGTCAATCTCTGAACACATACCAACGTGAGCAACTTTCATATAGTCATTAGAAGCCCAAGAGGTGCCAAACACCCACAAGCAGTCTTGAAGTAATGTCATTAAACTATGTATGTAATTGTTTGAGAATTATAGTCTACTAATTGTCAACTAATGTGTTTGTTCTTTGGTCTACAGAAAAGGAGTAACAAAGATTTACTTCAATCTTTTCTCCTTCAGATTTCACATTTGATTGTTATGATTTTATAACTAAATACTGAAAAAATACTTTTATGCCAGAAAAATTCACCAAAAAAAAAAAGAGACAAAAATGTACTTGTCCAAATCTTAAAGACATATTCAGGTTTTATCATACCATAAATGGAATTACATCATAAAGTTTGAGGATACATTCCTAAGTGTAAAAGCTGAAAACTAAAAACTGTTCTAACAATGCCATCCCTAACAAGCAAAGAAATGGGCAGAAACATCCTGAAACTCAGCAGCTGACCCTTCCCTAATTGAAAATAATCTAATAATTTTAATAAAGATCCCCACATTACTGTATCAGACTATCTTCAATATTACTAAAATACAGAATACACTGCTTTCATTTGAATGAACAAAATTCAGTCATCTGCCACTGGATCAATACTGCCAGGACACTGGCTCAGTTCCAACTCACTGGAAACAGTGGATTCCTCTTAAAAAAAAAACAAACAGGGAAGGAAAAAAAAAGTCAAGAATCTTAATGTGGCATTTCTTTTTGTTACATCCCATAAATTCAATGATCACTCTAAAGCCTGTTTTATTAATAATATTCAACTTTTTTAGCAAGACTTCAATTTTTAAAATAGATTAAATTAATTCCCCTTTTACCATAAGACATCTACATGGTCTCCTCTATCTGAAAAAATTTAATGCAGATTCCTAAAGCTGGCTGGATACTAAGCTGCTCTCGAAGCTCAGAGCACTGCAAAGAATTGTGCTCCTGTGCCTCCACTGAGTCCACTAAAGACAGAAGCACTTGCAAACTCATCTGCAAAATCCCCTCTCTTTGTTTATCCCTGAAATTGTTCAGCATTTTTCGGCTCCAAATAGCAGACAAACATAATCCAGTCCCTCTAGGAGAAAAGTCAATCTTTACAATTTGCTCAGTTTAAGAAATCTTCAATATCAATGAGTATAATACTGAGATTTACTGCATCATGCAGTTCCAAAGCAACAATTTCATATCCATTCATGTATTCCTCCTAAAAGTTCTAGTATATTAAATGTTACCTTTTCTTTCTACACTTAAATTTCAACTCCTTAAAAGTTTGGAGAAGTATTTTACCACTAATACCCATAATATATTTGTGCAAACCAGAGATTTAAAGCTTCCTTTAGTCACTCACAGGACAGTATGAAAAAAAAATTGTTAAAAGAAAACACATTTTTGCTAATTTGAAGAGAACTCTGTTGTCATGCAACCTCACCTTTAATCCTCCAAACCCAATGATTGTCACAACCTTCTACTCTAGTGCTTAAGTTGAACATGGGAAATGCTACACAAAGTCCAGACGTGTCCCCAGACACATGAGCACCCAACACACACCTCCTGCATTTTGCAGTGTGCTTTTTGTGCCCCGCATGGAAGAGACCATGACGATGGAGGTAAGCTTTATTACTGTACTTCCTTTGGCAATGTTGAAGCATTACATCTGATATTTTGGGTTGTTGCTTTTTCTAGCGGTAGAATATGACAGAAGATCTGTCATGGGCTCATAAGAAGTTATACTAATGGGTGAAAAATGACAGCATATTTTTGAAAAGATCGTCTGATTTTTAGATTTTTTGTCCATTCTTATGTTTACCTCAAATTTTCAAAAACTGATAGAACCACTTGTGTGGTTTTGTTCAGAACTCCTTTCAGCTCCTGATGTATTGGTGCCAGAGGATTTCAGCTGCTTCTGTTTACCTTCCTGAGCCTTCTGGGCTGTCAATGTGTAATTTTTGGCCACTCTAATTTCTGGTTGTCCTAAGACTACATTTTCTTGCCTGCTTGATGAAAGACAACTTTTGTTTAAGATGTACAGAGAACAGAGAAAAAAAGAAAAATATGTTGCAGTAGAAAAGAATAGTCAAAGCCTAGGTAGCAGGTTAAAAGGGAATAATCAGCTCCATAAGCAGGGAACTGATAAAAACTTGTCTCTTCTCAGATTTGTACCTTCAGGCTGATCTCCCACGTGGATTCTCTGATGTCTGAAAAGGGCTGTAGCTTTTCTCACTCTAGATGCATTATAGGTCTCTTGCTTCCATCCAGCTACACATACCATCAAATTTTTTTAGAATTCAAGACATCTCTCCTGTCAACTTTCATTGAAATCAGGCATGAGCTTCCAGGGGTTCTGGAATCCTCTCCAGGGATTCTGGAGGCCAAGAGCAGGCAGTGGCAGGAGACAGAAGGACGTGGAAGTGGGTGAAACCAAATGGAGACAACAGACAACAAAAGGGGAAGTAAAATCTTGGAGGGTTTCTTTAATTATTATTATTTCTTCTCAATGTTATTTTGATCATAACGCCCAGTTTAACATTCATCTTTTGCATTGCAAACACAAGTCAATTTATTTAAGTTTCCAGTTTCACATTTCATAGATAAAACAGTTTCTCCCTAATTAAGTTCCTTGAGTAAGAGAGACATTAAACGGAGGTGAAGTGGAAAGAGATGCGGCTTATTATTCCTTATTTACTTTTCTGTTCAATGCATGTTTCCATCCTACATTTATTTTGCAATTCGATACACTACCTATTATTGATTTTTGTCATTTTGCCTGTTTTTTTTTTAATTTAAAAAAGTCATTAAATAGATTATAATGTCTGGATGGAATAGAATGCTTTTCACTACTGATTTATTTCCTATGGGTACATAGCTGATAGTAAGAGCTAAAAAAATCCTTTCTAGCATTATCTGTTGGGTATATCCTACATCATAAACTTGTTTCTTACAGTTTACCAAACTGTCAACACATGTACATGATTTTGGTCACTCAGAGCCTTGATTAGGCTTCAGTGAGCGACAAGAATTGAGCTGATCTCTAAGCTCCTGGTTGCCAGGCCAGTGAGCCATCAAACCTCTTTCATGGACCATCCAGTTTCCCTGACTAAATTCCATTAAGGTTAATCATGCCTGATTAATTCATTTTTCTATGACTTCCCACTGTAGTGTACTACTTCTGCTTTATTCAACCATCTGAATATTTCAGTTTTACATATTTTGCTTCTGCACTGAGTTGCTTCTATAATTTCCCCATCTTGCCGTTCCTTTTGCTGTACATCGCTTTCATGTTTCCCACTGCTTCTCCAGATCTCAGTCCTTTGAATCATTTCAGTTCCCTTTGTACATGTTCCGCTTTTGTATCATGAGATACCCCCCTTACTTCTTTTTTCCTTCTTCAATCCAGCAAATTATGGATTTCCTGACCTCGCAGGTAAGGGGTCACCCTCAGCAGGAGAAAAGTCAATGTCCCAGCAAAGCGAGATGACTGGAGTGCAGCGTGGCACACCTCGGGAAGAGTCCTGAACTCAAAAATCCTGGCCAGCAATGTAATCACTTTCTCATTACACACCGCAGTTTTCATAAAGCTTATTATAATGCACATTGTTAGATACATCCGAGGTAGAACAGACTCTGTTTACTTCAGAGACCTAAGCCTAAGCACATCTGCAACCGGCTGTAGCCGAGAGCAGAAAGAGATTAGGAGCAATAAAATCATAAAAACTGGCTACCAAATAAATAGGAGAACATAACAACCCATCTCTGAAGAGGAAGCCGGTGATGGCTCCCTGGGCTGCAATTCGCTTTCAAAGTCACAAAAACCCTTTTGAACCTCTTGTATTCCCCTGACTAATGCCATCATTATTTCAACACTGGCTGTTCAGAGCGAAACAGGTGCTATCTTGTCAAACGAGACTCTCCCACTTTCATCAGCCCGGAGTTATTCATTGTGTATTGTTACCGCTGACAAGGTTTTGGGTTGCCTGGATACCAGGTCATGCTGATATAACTGCTAGTGATCTCTGCATAACCAAACTTTTTTGGTGAGAAGCAAACGAGGGGAGGAACGGCGTGGAAAAGAATTGTTTTATTCCCGTATGTCGTCCTCCCGGCAAAAGAAGTTCCACGAGCATATCTCAGAGGTCTGCGGAGAGAGGGCTGGTGGAATGCTTCCAGCCCCTGATTAAAATGATTCACTCTATAATAAGCTAGCGTTTCTAGTCTCATTTCTAAAAGCTTTTCTTCCTCACCACTTACAACAGTCTGCTCGATTCCTAACTAGAGAAGGGAGAGATTAATCTGCACTAAATTACCTGACGTGGGTTTAAAATTATTCTAACAGAAAAGTAGAACAAAGTTTGCCCAAGGAAGCAAGAATCGTAGTATCCACCCCCCTCAGTTATGAATACAGCAGGAGCCGCCAGCACCGGCTGATTCCAAGAAATACTTACCTGAAAAAAGGAGTTAAATTCAGTTGAATCAGATTTTTGTTCTGCGTTTTCTTTATATCTCTTACGACAGATGGCTTTCAGAAATAAATGTTTTTCAGCCACACTCTTGCCTAAACTTTCCCCAGGAACTTTTTCTGTAAACATGATGCGTGTAGAAAGACTGTTATAAAAGAGGTTTTATTTTATGGAAACTGCTATTTGTTTTTCAGAGCAGTGAAGTTTTATTTATAAAGCCTTATTTTCCATTTTGATGCTGGAGGGTCATCTTGTTCTTCTCCTGGGACAGGAAGGTTTTTGGTTGTATCACTTCAGACAAAAGAAGGCCTGACCCCACCTGCAATTTCCTGCACAAGATCTCTATGACTGAATTCCCTAAAACAATTGATTTCTCAAATGGCTCAGACTTTCAAGACACAAACTGTAAATTGCCAAACTTCTGAAGGCACACGCAACAGGGAAATCTGTCTTCCTCAGTCAATGGCACTCATTCTCATGGAGCCAGATAAAAAGGTTTCACCTCAATAATACACTTTGGCAGCTTGCTCAGGCATATCAATTGAAAAATTGAAGTTGATTGAAATGCTCCTCAAGCCTTTAATGTTTTAAGCTAATGTTATATGGAAGCCATCATCTATCATACACAAGCTTAGAGCAAGGCAGGCTTAGCCAGCTAACAAGTTTTGCTTGGATGATGCCCTGCTGATTTTGGGCAAGCAGGGTTGGAAGAAGTCATGAAAACCACCTACTTTGAAATGGATAAAAATATGTCCAGCCATGCACTTAGTTAATCTGGTCTGTTAATTAAAACATATCTTCCCAGTACCTTCAAGAAAGTAATTATTAAGCACAGCAGTTAAAATATAGATAAATGCTCTTGACCACAACTGGCAAAAAAAGAAAACATGCAAAAGGGGTGAGGTAGTATGCAAGAATTAAAACCATGTATTACTTCCAAAGAATCAAATAGAACTTCTTTTAAGTCCTGGGTATGATACGAATATTAAATGTCTAACAGATACAAAAAGGAGGCATGTAGGAACAGGGGAGGGAGGAACTGAAGGGACAGAAAGGAAGAAAGAGAGCTGGCTTGTGGTGGAAAGAATGGAAACTGCAAACAACTGAGAAATTATACAGCAAATTTGTTAAAATAGATGTGATTTTAAATGTATTAATATAAAGGAATTGCAAGGGTGTTAGTGGATTATTTTACTAAACTCAATCCCTATTAAATGGATAACTTTACAAGGAATTTATTCTCATGTCTTCAACAACACATTGCATTGCTTTCATTCAGAAAAAGACATCAAAATATGGAAGTCGGTGTAGAGCTAATATATACAATATATCATCATATGGAGGGAGAGCATTTGACTTCCTCCTCCTCTGGCTGCTATACAGCTGATAACTAAAAGCCTACATAGGGAAAACAGGGGTGCAGCAATACATATTTCAGAATTAAAACGAACTGGGAGGAGAAAATATTTAAGAGAATGTACCTATCAAGTGACTTGTGCCCAAAGTCTTTCAGATTTTTGAACATGGACCCATGACCCAAGTAGAGCCATAAAATTCCCTGAGCCTCTGACGGGCAACACTAATAGGCATGCAACTTGCAACACTTTTTAACATGTATTTTTAATTTAATCCATTAGAACCACAAAGGAATAATGTATTAAAGTGATAAGTCTGTACGTTCAGTAAATAAATATCAAAGTGAAAGTCATGAAAGCTCTAGGAAAAAAATATGGTCAGAAAAGAAAAAAATAAAAATTTAAATCCCTTGAAGGAATACATCACAGAAAAAAATAAATTGATCTACTAAATTAATTAAGTAAATTGATTGTAAAAATTTACTACAGTATGCAGTATAGAATCAGTCTCATGGGAGGAAAGTTAGCAGAGTCAATTTGAGCCTTTCAACCATGAGAAACTTGTAAAGCACCTCATAAACTCTTTCAATAATACTGTAGAATAAAATTTAAAACTTTCTATACATGCTAAGTACCTCGAGCAAAAACCTGCAAAATACCTTTCTGCATTGTTTTTTGCTAAGTGTTTCTAGGTTGACCATTTTTAATAAAACCAAAATAACAAAATATATCATTCTTCCAATACACATTTGTTTAATTATGCTCACAGTATGTGAAAATTCCTATATAGAAATTAGCTACTTATTCTCCTACTTTTAGTTGACTTTTGGGGCCTTTTATTCTTGAGATATAACTAAAGTCATCACTTCAGAAACTCACCAGTTTTGGGAAGCGAGTGCCTTCCAAAATTACCCATCCCAGCCTTTTGCCTGAAGAACTGCTTATGAGTAATATCCCATTCCTCTTAACCACAAAACCATGAATCACAGAACCAAGAGACCATCTAGACAAATCTTAGGGCACGACAACAATGCCTAGATTATTCCAAAGAGAAATTTCTCTTACCATACTTACAGGAATTATTTGTTAAGGATACACCAAAAGATCTTCTCACAGAGAAGTACTGGTATCTTTCTCAGTTAAAAAAAAATCTACCTAACCTAAATCTTCCTTACAATAAATTATGCTGATTTTTCTTGTTCTATCTCCTTTCCCCACCAGCTAAACTGAAAATCTGATCATCATCCACTTAATAATCTAATATGTGCTAGAAAATGTTATCATGTTCCTTCCTAATCTTCTAAAACTAAACAAATCCCATTCCTCATCTTTTCATCATTTGCCAGTTCTTCTGGGAGACCTGCTTGCACCACAGTGACAGCATCCCACATCTTTGAGGAGATTTGATCTTTTTCCAGTTAACCTGGCAACAGGCACAACGAAAGAATTTCTAAATTCATAAAGAACTGGTTGTGATCATGAAAAGCACTTCAGTCAATGCTTCTAATAGATATGCTAATTAACAGAGATAACCAGTCTTAATCAAACTAATTACATTGCAGATTAAAGGTATTTGGAATTTAACACAGCATCTTCTATGTATCTACATTACTTTATGGTGACCTTAACCTTATGTTAATATATTTCTTTAAAGCATTCTTAACGCATAATTTAACTGAAAACTTAAAAGAAAAGAAGTAAATAAGAAGATATCATAGTTTCTATGATTCCTGCTTTTGTTTAGAACTGAGGGGTGGGAGGGGAAACCAAAACTCTGTCATCTCTGGTAAAGATAAGGATATTTCTCAGAATCACTGACTTGACTTTCAGTTTCTTGTTCTCGATTCCCAGGCTGTGGCTCACAGGCACCGGGGATGCTGGAAATACACAACCTGTTGTACCTGGGGCATCACAGCCTGACTGTTGGCATCACCTGCCGCCGTGACAGCCGTGTGTCACACAGCTCCAGCGTGACAGACAACCAGATCGTTCTACAGGGAGATGGGGTCCATGCATCCTTGCAGAAAGGACTGAGTTCAATTACGGCGCTGCAATCGCTCTCCCAAAGATGTTCCATTCTTTGCATCGCTCTGAAGGACTCAGAGCGCACACAGAAACAGTGTCAACAAAGGCAGGTGAACAACAGAGTAGAGAAGTTTTTTATTCGGTTGAGCAGTACATAACCCTTTTCACAGCTCTCATTGTCCTAGAGAATTTTCACTTGAATTCAGCATTTCCGTCTTACAAAACACCTCTCAAACGTCCCTGCATAATTTTTTAAAGGAAAGCCGGTCCAACAATGATTCTTAATTGTAGAGGGCATGAAATCACCATCTGTGCTGTGAGAGGTATTTTATTTACCAACTTTGTTGCAAAAATCTCACTATTTCTCTTAAATCGCAACCTCTTTGTTCTCCCTGTTTCCGATACTGAGTGGTGTCCTCCTTTTGACCTTCTGTACCAGAGCTTTGCACAAGACCATGCGACTAAGGTGCAGAATGATAAAACTATGGCCTATAAAATATTTTCCTTACCCATTTTTTTCATTCTGCGTTATGTTTTGTTTGTTTTCGCGTTTCCACAATAATAAATCCCTTGACAGGATCACGGTGTCACTGACGCCAAGAGGTTTCCACAGCAAAGAAAAGTAGGAACACAAAACTGTTAAATGTCTGTAGAAGCTGGAAGGAAAACAATGTACCAAGTTTATTTCAATTGCTACCCGCTCATTGTCTCATAAGGTCAATTTGCAATGCACATATTTAAACTAATTAACCAACTTACTTGTAAACATTGTATTTGTTCTTCTTCTGCATTCAGAGAATAAGAGCTGAAAATGATAAGGCAACTACAGCTCCTCTGCACTACATAAATTAATCCATACACAGGGACGTGCATGGAAGAACAACCGCGGGAGAAAGGAATGGCGCAGGGATCCTTCCTCTAGATTGCAATTACACCAGGAAATGAAGTAAAAACTTCTAATGTTTCTCAGTATTCTCGATGCAACTCTGGTACTAGCACTGAAATGAGCAAATGCGGTTTAGTTCAGATGCTAATAATGCCACTGTTGACACTTTCACCCAAGTATGCCTCTACGATGACCGTTCCATGCCTCCATGGAGTAGCTTGCAGGCACCCTTATGACTAAGCTTCTTCTCTCCAAAAGCAACATCATAAAAACTGAAACAATTTAATGGTATCAAGACTAATCAGTACTAATGTGCTATCAATCGCCCCCCAAAAAATCATCCACCGGCTTTTTCCCCCTATAGCCATTGCCTAAAATGACATAAATGAAGAAAATCATTGTTCATTTAGATGTTACTACATTGTATCAAGAAATCAATATTCTAGGTCCTGAATCTGTAAGAAAACCAGCAAACAGGTCCGCTCTATCTTTGTTGGTTGGTGCGATAATAACTCCTCATCCTGTTAGTGTTACTATATCAGGCTTTCTTTGTACACTGAGAAGTCACAGAGGGATTTAAAACATTCAATTCAATATGAGCCCTATACCAGGAGATACACGTTCTTCTCCATAAGCAAGTTTAGTATTTTAGGCACAAATCAGAAGTTATATGTAACATCATGTAAATTGTACCCACTTAGATTTACTTTAAGTCCTTAGGTCTGCCTCACCCTGTTCCTTGTGAGATGTGCAAGAGTATAAATGGCTGGAACCCAGGACATGCACATGTGAAGAGGTAAATTAAATGCCTGATTAAAGAAGTTAGTACTCTCACTGTTTGTTCTTAGCCTCTTCTTTAATTAGCTTCTTAATTGCTCAGTTGTTCAAGCTGGCTTGGTAACAGAATACATCTTTACTAGCTGTAATAGGAGTTTATATATCTACATACACACCCAGACACTTGGATTTAGATTTCTTAACCTGTTTTAGATTGATTACACCCAAGATTTGGAACACTTACTAAAACCAGGCATCGGGTGCCATGAAAGGTGACTCGGGATATGACACTCCACATGGTAGAGTACACATGACAAAAGACATAATGGAGGCCTATGTCCTCCTGGAGCTGCAGCTGGAGGCAAGTGGGACAGTGTAGATTGTCTAAAATGGCACCAGACACTACCTTCAGGCATCTGACTCATAACTTGAGTCACTGTCAACACTCATAAAACCAGAGAAGCCGGAAATAAATGGCAAGAGACATAAAGTACTGAAGAACTGATGACTGCTTCGAAGATATTCTTCCAGATGTCAGATAGGTTCATACAGGCACCCTCAACCAAAACGGCAGGTCTGAGCCTAACCGAGTATAGAAGGGATTCCACTAGTAGCAGAGAATGACATTAGACTGTCATAATTTCTAAATTTTGTCCTTCAATTCATTTTTTCCTGTAAATATATGCTAGATACGCTTGTTGAGTCTCTACAGCAAGTAGCAGAATTAATCCAAACCCTATTTCCATGTAAACATTCTTTTAACAGACAGGTAAATTCATGAAGTCTATCTCAAAGCATCAATTGAATTGTTTTCTTGGCTCAGAGAATGTTTTCATTCTATCCTTTCACTTGTTTAAATCAGCCTCTGGCTTGAACATCCTTGTGTGGTAAGTAATCTGTACAGAGTAACTTTCTACTAAAACTAACAATTTTCTGCTATTTTTTCTTGCTGATGTTGATCCGGTATCAAGATGGGAATTGAGTTCATAAGAGAACGCTGGAACGTACGCAAGTAACCTGAAGTTAAAATGTAGCTGAACTGCTACAGGCAGCAATAAGAGGGTGCAAAATATCACATGCTAGAGAGGCTCCTGTATTCATTTAGTGTGGTTGGTGAGCAGTTGGGAGCGTGATGGCCCCTCCGGAACTCAGCTGAACACACCACTTCTCCCCTGCCTCCCAGGCAGAGGTTATTAAACCACAGGTGAGCTCCCTCCTTGTACAATGTCAATTCAAACTTATTAGCTCAGATCTTTGCCCGTGGTTTAAACGGGGACAGCAGACTTTGCCCTTGGCACCTGGGGAGCGTTCCTATGGCCAGCTCTGCTCCAGGACAGCAGCCTTCGACCAAGCGGGGACACTGATTCTTAAATTACATCGACCAATTGACAGTGAACAGAAGCCTAAGTCCTAAGTGACCCTGGTGTATTTTTTGAAGTATTTGGTGTTTGCTATTTTCTCTTTAATGGGAATCTGGGCAGGACACTGAAGCATCTGTCTTCCTCTGAGGAGTCATGCTTACTTGGAAACATTACTCCAAAGAAAGATCAGATGTACACTTCAGTGTGACAAGTATTTCATAAAAGCAACAAATAAGAACATTCCTGTTTTAAGAGACAATAAGTATTCTGGCCAAGTGTCCCAGCTGTATACAAGTCCTGAATTTTGGAGGATGGGAAAGAGCGAAGAGGAGATTTACTAAGATACTTTAGTCAACTGAACACCAACCAATTACTTCAGTCAATTTAGCTCCTGCTGATTATATTATTGGTGACTAGATGTAACTACTATAATATACTAACTACTGTAATATACTGACCTTTTTGTTGATACCAAGTTTCATGCACAGAGCATATTTTTCCATTATCTGACATCATTACTAATGACCTGCTCTCTTACCCTTTAGTAAGCCAAAGCAACTCTATGAATGCTATTTTTCTTCTATTAACCTGACTAATAAATGGTTCTACATAGGGAACTCCTAAGCTCCCTCAACTTCTTGACAGAGTTGAAAGGATTCAGAAGCTTGTAGGAGTGGCCTACAATGAACAGCCACCAGAGAAAGATTTGTAAGTGCTCTAAAATTGCTTCAAACTAGGAAGAATTAACCTTAAAACTGTACTGGAACTGAGCTACTTGGAGCAAAAACCAAAAGGATCTTACAAGATGTCATAACATGCCAAAGAAGCGGCTGATGAATGCAGCCTCATCAACTACCACTCTACTGACAACGTACAGTGAAAAACTAAGTTTTAATTTTTTCCCTATTCTGAATGACAATGAAACAAAGGTTTTCATACCTTATGAGTGCCATTAAAGGAAAACTAACATTAAAAAAAAATCTTCTTTAATTACTATATCTGATTATGATTAACTTAACTAATATTAAAAGTCAGGAAGTTTCTGTGTTTTTTCACATGAACGAAAGCACTCAAGTTCTGCTGCAAGGTTAGCACTAGCATCTTGTGAAGAATAACTGTATTGAAGCACTCCAAAAGAAGCAGCAATTATATATATTTCTGGCCACAACATGGAAATTGTTACCTTCTGTCAAGTCTCACTATTTGCCACCATAAGCTGGTGATATTAAGCATGATTAAGATACGGACTAAAGGCATAAATGAATAACTGATATAGTTTACTCTTGTGTTTTTGGAGTCCTGTTTAATGCAAGCTGCATTCTGAACCAGCTTTCTATTCTCCTGTTTAAAAACACCTCACTCATGAATAGTCCTCAAGACACCATGATATCTATTCATGGCTACACCAGCCCTATACCATAAGCAGTTTTCCTCCTATTGGATGTTACTATAACTTGAGAGTTACTTGATATAGGTCAGCATCACAGCACCCAATTCACACACATCTTCATTCTCCTTAGAATCCACCTCTGGGCTCTATCCTCAACCTGCCCACAATCTTCCAAGCTTCCTCCTCCTTCTAAGACTATTTAACAAATACTTAGAAAAACTTCTTGGTGAAAACTTATTTTATCTCCACAATCTTTTATTTAGATCAACTAAAGATGCAGTGTTCAAGTGATATTTATATTCTTGTGATTTCTACCATCTTATTATAAGAGATGACAGGCTGACTGCAAGATGCGAAATTTATCTACATAAAGCCCTTTGTGGAGATGCAGAGGAAGGTGAATCTCAGTTACAGAGTAAATTAAAACACCCTGCATTTGAGCACAACAGAATCGTGACTGAACATATAAGAATATGCAAAGGAAAAAGCAAACCTCTCATCATGACAACTGCAAGCTTCAAAGGGGCTCCTTTTCATTTCATCGCGTTAACCATCAGAAAACGAATATGAGGTAAGAAATTCTGCAAATAGCAAGTACTTTGAGGACCTGATAAAATTTAAACCAAGTAGATTTTACCACACTGACCTCTAGAATTACAGAAAATGGTTGTCTCCATTTCACTTATGGCTCACGTGCCTCCTGAAACACCTGGTGAAGGCACCTACATGTCCTTTAAATCCGCTCCCCTTACCAAGCAAAACATTTCAACTTATCCAACTTCAGGGCGGTCACCAAAGGCTTATAATTACATCTAACAAAAATCATTCAAGCTAACATGTCTTAGTTTGTAAAAGAAGTGAGTAAAGAACACACACAATAGTTAATACATTTCACAACCTGCAGTTTCTCTGTTAGATTTCTCCCAAGCACAGTCCTCCTCATACAGCTCTGATTTTGTTCTGCCTCTAGCAGGGAAGTGTGTTCACAGTTTGGGACTCAAGTAGCTGGTGAAATACTAAAATGGGATTTCTCAGCAGCAGAGAACACTACATCAGCAGCACCACTGGCTCCGGGATGCAGGCAAAGGGAAGAGAAAACCGCTGGCTACTGGTGGCTCTGTTCAGGAACCAGTAACAGAGGGATGTCCAAGGGGGTCACAGAATGGGGAGTCCTGAAGGATGTGAAGAAGCCCCTGGAAGACCAGCAGACCTTGATTATGTCATGGTGTTAATCTGTCTGCAATGTGAAATGAGATCAAGCCAACAGCTCTTGAGGGAAGGTTTCTGGAGGTCTGCCCCGTGTCTCTGGCTGTACCAGCTCTCAAGCAATTCCTCAACAACACAGTTTTCAGAGGCTTTTGTGTCTCGCTTGTCAGCGAGCTAACAAGATCAGCCATAAATTGAATGACATGAGTAGCTGAAGAGAATTTCACTGAATTTTTCACTGAATTTTTTTTTGGAGTTGGAAGGGACCATAGAGATCATCTAGTCCAACTCCCCT
>JAOQGH010000069.1:3492038-3517308 GCA_025769975.1 Gallinago jamesoni | reverse complement strand
CACAGCGCTCCAGTTATGCGAGTCCTCCCACCACGTTTCTGTGATGGCAACTAGATCGTAGTTTTCTTGTTGCACAAAGTTTCAGGAAAGATAGAAACTGCTTTTGGTTTGGCTTTTTTTTTTTTTTTAAACATAAAAGCTTACGTTCTGGAGACCAAGTTGATAACCGCTACGCAAAGCCTACAGCTGCGTTGCTGCTATGGACCAACTCAGGGCAAACTTTGAAGGATACAGCTCCATGGATAAAAGGACTTCTGGGGGAAACAAGGTGATGACAGAAAAGCTGAAACATCACTACTCAGGTACCACAATCATGAGGAGCACAAAGGTCTGTAGGAAAACCAAAAGGTGCCCAGGAACTCCCTGCAGAGCTGGGGCCTTTGCTGTTCCTCCTGGGCTGACTACTGCCAATAGGATCTGATACACAGGAAGAGCTTCTGAAAAGAAGGCAAATTTATGGATCATGCTTAAAAAATGGGCAGGAGAAGATGAACTGAAGAAATAATAGATGGAATGACGAAGAGAAAAAATGTGGAAGATAAAGGAAAACTAAATAAAGGAAAACTGAGTAATGGAAGAATTGGTAAAGAAGTAATCAGGATTCATATAAAAAGGCTGAAAAAAACGTGGAGACTATTAAAAAAAATGATCAGCCTTAGAAATTAAACCTAGTATTTCTTGTTGCGCTTTTCAATATTTTCCTTTTCTTAAAGTCTTTCTAGAACACGATCTTTCATTCTAATTTTGGGCTTTTCTCCTTAAATGCCAGTGAAGCTTTGCAAGCAGGTTTTCATCTGTTTTAACTGGGTGAGAAATACATCTCTCATCTCTCTTAAGTGGTTGCTTACTTTCAGTTCTTTATTCCTTTATTCCTGTGACACTCTCCTTCAAGGACTTTTTTGTATTAGTAGATATTGAATAACAATTAATTTAGCATACTTATCACATTTGTACTGGCTAGATACTCTGCAGATTCCTGAGTAGGAATAATTTTGCTCTCAATGAAGGCAGACCCACCATTTTAGGTGCAACAGAAAGAACGTGTTATTTAATAAGTGAAAATTCTTCCCAAGAGATTTAAAAAAAGCTACGAAAAAATGGTTGAGAGAGCAAATTACTAAAAAAATTTATTGGAAGTTGTTTTTTCTCACCAGTGTGATTCCATGTGACAATTTGAGCATGAATCTGACTATAATGCAAACACGATGATTAAAGCATTTAGATGAAAAGTCTCCCTAATTCAACAGACTTTTTTGACATGAAAAAAAGGTGTAGAAATCTTTGGCATCCAGTATTTAATGGGGGGAAAAAAGAATGAATATATCTCAGAATTTTCATTTCCTGGCCACCAGACTGTTTAACTGTCAACATTATCAATCGCTATTTGGATAAATTAAGCCAAATTCTATGTTACTGTTCTAAAAACAGATCTTATACATTCTGCTACTGTAAAGCAACATATAATGTGATTTACTAGTTGTGTTCCCTGTTTAGTGATTCTGATTGTACATTAGATCTGTACACAGAAACAAACAGCAGTCAGATAAAATCAATGCAGCAACAAGATTCCCTTTTAAATGAAAAGCATCTCAACTCTCTTTTGCCATGCAAACAATCATCGAGTGGTACTTTTTCTCAATGTCTACTTATGATGCAAGCCAGAATGAAAAAATCAATGTCCTCAACAGAGGGAGCATCAATGTCTCTCTGTAACCACAGTAAATGACCCATTCTTGTTCCTTATCACAGCCATGCCACTCTTGTAAAGCTTAAAAAACACATTCCCAGGAATGTCAGTCAGAAGAGGAAACCTCTTTAGTGATCCTTCAACAGGAAAGAGGTTATGAAGCTTTTCACCAACAGTTCTTATGTTCTGCTTACACATTCAGAAAATCTCTGAGGATATTGATTGGTATGTTTCATCAGAAAGTTAAAAGTAAAGAGTATATAAATAAGAAAAACACTGAAACCACCAAAATTCACTGGAAATGTTATGTCTATTTTTTTAATCTGTGATTTCTTTGAGTATTATCACACGATTCATCCTTATTTCTTATTTTAAAATAATTTCACCTAGATCAATTGAAAGGAATCCCAAGATATTTCAGACTTTGAGAAGGGCAGAAATAAAGTTGTTCAGGATATTTCATTCTAAGCAAATTTGTCCAAAACATAATGCATTTGAGGCTTAACAGAACCTACAGAACATGCCCGTTTGCCACTGATTGTAATTCTGTCCTGTTGTACATCTTCCTAATCTTAACTATGTTTGTAAATGAATGGTGTAAGTCAATCCATTTATCTCTGAAATCATTAACTGCTTAAGACTTTTGAAAACTAGAGTGTTGCTAAGATTAAAAATAGAACAATTTCATCTAATTTTCAGCATCAGTATAGAGTGTAAAACCACTCCATGAAGGGTTAATTTGCACTAGTAGAGAGAGCCAAATAAGAGGTGACACTTGGGCTATGAGACCCTCTTTAGGCTGTAGAGAAAAAAAACAGAATATATTTTATCATAGCCCTAAGAAGAGCTTACAGCTGAAATGTCTTCTCTAATCTTACTGTTTACTTATAATTTGCATGTAAAATCTTTGTTTTCATTTTGCAGCTAAGGTCCTCCTGCGGGACCCTATTTGTCTCCAGATGTTGATCAGTATACATTCTTTTGGATCTAAAGCCTTTTTTCATCCGGGGACTTGGAAATGGCAACCTTTCAGATCATCTCTGTCTGCGTGACCCCGCTCCTCCCAGGAACGAGAAGCGATGGCACTCCCTGGAATTCCGTGTCACGCAAGCACATGCTGTGGAATTGGTTTTGTACTTTATTGTAGTTTTCTGGTTGGCAAGTAACAGGAAAAATTTATAGTTCATCCCACTCTCTTCCTTAGCTTTGTGTAAGTACATTCTAAAGCAGACTCAATTTAATGTTTTATGAAATTGGATTTTGACTGCTGTAATTTCAGATACTTAATTGCAATTACAAGCTCTGTTTTTAAAGAAACTGTAATTCAGTCGAGTCACATGCTCCAAAAGGCTTCCTCCTGAAGAAAACAGTAAATACAACATTGCCCAGAAACGTTTACCTAATAATATCTTCGACATCTCTGCTCTTTACCATAGAAGATAATCATCAGGCATGAAAGTGTTCAATAAATTCCTGATAAGAAAAGTGGCATTTTGTTTAGTTTTCTGCTGTCAGCTGCTCTTCCATGACTGAGGAGGGACGTTTCAATACTCAACAGTTCTATAGCTGACATCTGAAAAACCCAGGAGACCGCTCGAGTTTGAATCTCTTCAACAGAGGAAGAAGCTGATGAAGGGTGTTTTAACCCAAGAAAATATTCCATGCTAAACATGGCTATTTAGGACCTTTTTTGATGATTCATGAGTTATTGCTATGGATTGATGCATAGCTAATCCCCCTCCCAAGTGGAATGTCTTTATATAACACGTTAATCCTTAATCAGCTCAACGCAGTGATGATAGGGCAGATTGTGAAAATGCTTCAGTGGTGTAGAGCAGAGTTAGAGAGTTCAAGAAATTTCTTCCACTTCTATTAGTAAAGGCTTAGAATTTTTGCCAACACAGTAAATTCAGTTAGAGATTTAAAGGCATTTCTGTATCAGCAAAAGCCATGATGTATAAATTATATCAGTAAGATCTGTACAGGGACAGGTGAATCCTAACTCTGAAAAGAAGGCTGTTTTTTAGTGATTAAAGGCTGGTTTTTAGTGATTAAATGAGAATTTAATTCAACATCCAGGCATAAGCATCCCCATATTACTAATGCAGAGCCGTATCTGTAAGGAGATGCTGTCAGCACAGCACCCAGGAAACCTTTGCGAACTTAGCCCTTTGTGAAACAGACTCGAAGAAATGATTAAAGAAGTAAAAGAAACAGATATTGCCCTCTTTGGGAATTGAGTTTAGAGAGTCAGATGAATACCCTGAAAGATCATACAAAAAGTTTTTACCTTTTTTTTTTTCCCTTGCAGAACTCCTGGACTCAAACACTTTTCCTTTACCAGGGAGAGTGCTGCCTCTTGATCATTAAATCGCTGGCCAAGGTTTGTGTTTTTTTTTTCCTTTTTCGAAAGAGCCTCCATTTTTCAACCAAATGCCATCCTGTATTTACCTTGTCTAATATCTCTAGATGTTTGCTTCAGCCCTTCGGCATTCCATCAAAATTTAGTATAATCTGTGAATGTTACCACAGTGGTATTATGTTTAGTCTCCTTCCTAGACTATTTCTACAAATATTAAATAGGAAATTTATTTTCATATATCTTCATTGTCACATTGAAATAGTTCAATGTTTATATTAAATTTTCATCCTTTTTTTTTACTAAGTACATTTTTAAAGAAAAAAGATCATAATGCTGTGAGTATGCAGCCCTCCTGCTTTGTGAATCCACAAGGTACTTTTGTTTGTTTGCAATATTCCTTACGCATTCTGTGCTAAAGAAATCACATTTATGATTACATACAGTTGTGTCACAATTTTAATAATAGCAGAAAAACTGGTAAATTAATGGAGGCAGACATTATCAGCAGGTTCAAAAGGGGATTAGAACAACTCACGGACAGCAAGTCTGTAACCAGAACCAAGCAGGAATGAATCCTCCAGCATCCCCAATCCAAAAAACTCTGGATACTTGGAGGAGAACAAGGGGAAACAGCTGCATCCTCTCCCTAAAGAGCTTCTCATTTTGCTTGTGGCAAGACGAAATACCGGGCTTGATGGACCATTACTCTCAGCCAATAGGGCATTTCTTATGTTCTAATGGAAAACCTAATTTATCTGTTCTAAAAGCCAATTAGACACCATAAAAGATGGATATTATTATCAAGTTAGGACAATCTGTAAATGGAGATTCAAAGTTAGTAGCAGTTAGAGAAATGTAACTCGTGTTAATTGAATGCTAATTATATGTGCAATTATTTTGGATTATACTGAGCAATAAGAGACAGTGTGTTAGAAGTTAGTGTTCAATGGAAGTCCATCATTTGAAAATTTGGACAAAGTGAAATGATTGGATTTCCCTCTATCGACTTACATATTTTTTTCTTCAGTTTTTCATGTTACATAATTCAAACTCAAGTACAAAACTTCCCCTCTCTATAGTTCTATAATCTACAGTTCAAAGACTATTACAATGGACACACAGAAGTGAAGAACTGGTCCTAGTAGGGCTGCAAGGCATTGCTGATGTGGGAAAATCCTGAGGCATATGGGGAGAAGGGATACAGGTCATCCTACTTCAAGTATCATCCTACAGAACTATCTGAAATACATCCTCAAGTTCCCAACTCATCATTCAGAGAAGTGGAGTAAGATCTGTGAAATTAAAGGGTTAAATTTCTGTAATTTCTATGGTTGTGCAAACACAGCTTCATCAATGGCCACGTAAAAGGGCAAAGTACTAGAAGCCTTATAATAACAACCCAGAGCCTGGAGCAGCAGGTACCACTACTTGAATTCCATGATATGAATCTAAACCAGCACATTTCTGAAAATCACCTACAAAAGGTAAAATACTTATTTATGCACTAAATAATGAAACCCTACAACCCATGCATTGCAAGTGAGAGAAAAAAAAGGAAAGAAAAGTAAAAGGAGTGAAGGAAGTAAAAAAAAATACATTTGATATTAGGAAATTCTTCATATTTCCACTCTTCAGGGCTTTGCTTTTCTAATCTGTATAATTTCATTGAAGTTGACTTAAAGGACAATATTTTCTCACCTTTGTCTTAAATAAATTTGTATGCCTGGCAATTTGAATGAGATTTCACCGGAGAAAATATTATCCTTTACACATCTTATTGCTATCTATGCTAATTTTTTTCTTAATTTAAAATCGAAAAATATCAGGTCAATCTGTAACACAGTTATCCTGGAATTAATGTTGCATATGCCAATTTAGCAACTTTTCATAAGTTTCATTGATCTGTCTTTGTGTCTATGAAAAGCAGAAAAGATGTAAAGGCTTTATAAAAAAAATAAAAATTCTTAGATCATAGAATATGGCATTATCACAACAAGGAAAAAAAAAGTTACTGAAATGTCTAATGCTACAGAGGAGGCCAGAGAATGCAAACAAGAAATGGATATTTCAGAGGAGTATTAATGCAAAACATTTCAGACAACTTTTTCAAACAGTTGCTTCCTTGTTTCTACTTCACCAGTAAAGCAATGGTAGAAGCAATGAATCCAGGTACTATAGATTCAAGAATCAAATTGTTCAATTGGTTAGAGGAAAAACTACATAATAAGCAGCTAAAAATGAATGTGGTCACCGTTTTCTCCCTTAGCACCCATCATCTTAGAGTTGGACCGAGGGAGACTTAAGGGGATGTAATTTACCTGGAACAGCCCTGGTCCAGCAGAAAAAAAATAAGAGTGACAGTGACACTCACTCCATCCATTACAGAATCATAGAATCATAGAATGGTTTGGGTTGGAAGGGACCTTAGAGATCATCAAGTTCCAACCCCCCTGCCGTGGGCAGGGACACCTCCCACCAGACCAGGTTCCCCAAAGCCCTGTCCAGCCTGGTCCTGAACTCCTCCAGGGATGGGGCAGCCACAGCTTCTCTGAGTCACCTGGGCCACCACCCGGTCTCACCACTTTCACACTATTATTACCAAAGTCTATCTTATTAGCTAAGTCTGCATACATAGAAACAAAGCTCAGGCAGAAACAAAGCAGTAAATGACACTCTAAAGAACTGTAGTAGGGTGAATTTACCATTTTTTGCTGCTCCAGCACCAACCAAGCCATTCAGCTATGCTGCCCAGGACTGATGGCCTCTAATGAGACTGCCATTCGAGTCATTCTTTTTGGGTATTTTTCAAGGACTGGAGTTATACTGGCAGTCATACAAGCCTTTGGATTGTACCAGAATCAGAAAGATTTGTTAAAAACTAACATTCACAGATAAGACCAATTGTCTGGGTCCTTTAGCAGACTTAGAATAAATTACCAGGTAAGCCCTGTATTTAACGCACACTATTGTGTGGGTTCTACCAACCCATCTATCTAAATCCACTGTATTTGTTCTAAATATAGAACACTTCTGCCTATTCTAAATAAGTATTTCTGGTTTGCATCTAACAATAGGTCTATCCCTGATTTAGTTTAAATTTGTTCCTGCTACATTTCAAAGCATTTGCATTGTCTGATACCTTGCAATGGAGACAGCGATTAGTTAAGCCCGATGTTTCTCTTTCATCGGAGCCACCGGTTTGCGATTCATGCAGAGAAAACATCTTTTCATGCAATTCAGTGGCACATCAGCAAAGATGCCATTCTCAGTCCGTTTTTACTTTTGAACAGTTGAAATGCAGCAAAGTAGGTCAGCGTCATCCCCCCATAAGGTTTATCAGGAAGTTCCCTCAGCAAAAGCTCAGCCCCAAGATCAAAGCCACACCTAGAGTGACACACGCACGGATCCCTCTAGGATGTGCTTCCTTCTGAAAAAAACCCTTGTTAGGTACCACAGGAGCTTAAAGCCTGCACAAATGAAACAGTAACATTTCCTTCTTGTTGTACTTTACAGTTCCTTGAAACACACTGTTATTCTCTCCGAAGACTGTAATTGAAAGTTATAAGTTATAAAAACTGATTTATTCTTGCTGAAGGACTATTTAAAATGATCTGAACTAACCGAAATTTAAAGTTTAAAAACCACATCAAATAGTTCTATCCTCAACATTTATTTCAAAGAGGTTGCGCACAGAGCGATATGATATAATTTTAAAATGAGTTCAACAGTTGTTTTTACTCCCTCAGAGAGCAGTTATTGCCTGTCATATAATTAAGTGAATCTGCCAGTGACAGAATACACAAAGCAGCAGGGAGCACAAGAAAATGCAGAAGCTTCTTGTAGTCCATGAGCCTTTTGGCTCACCACAGTGAGAAAACCTGTCTAATATATTAGAAAGAGAGAATTAAACGACATGATCAGAAAAACAAGGAATTGCAAGGAAACGCTCTGTCAGTGTATTTCATACTGGGTGTGAATCAATCCAGATGACGCTCAGAGAATTTTATGACACATTGCAAAACATACTGTTAACAGTTTATCTCACATAAACATTTATTTAAAATCGATAAAAGACAGCTAAAAATAATAATATACCTTGAATAGCTATATAGAATGAATAAAAGATGTTTGTGTGGCTTCAATGGGCACTGAAGACTGTAGTATCAAGAATTAATCTACTCTATTCAACTCAACCCAATGCCTATGTACAGCTGTAGAGAGCTTTGACATTTCATTGTCCTCAATTATGAGACCCTCTATGACAAATAAAAGGAAACAGGAGGTTCTTCCTCACCTCTAGACAGGAACAAAGTGAGTAGGAAGTTTTGGATCACTGCATTTTGCTTCTGATACTAATGTTCTTATAAGTTATCATTCCTCAAAACAAGAGGAGGTGTTTAACATTGCAACGACAAATCCAGGAGTCTTCCCCATGAGATACAGAACTGGCTTTAGCACACCATATTTTGGATGCCATCGCAGCCAGTAACGCTTCCAAGAATATTTATTAGCTTGTCTCATCTCCACTGCCACCGACCTGGTGACACAGCCATCTCTTCTTAAGCAATGCCATCAGAGATCATTGTCTGAGTTCAGAATAAAACTGCAAATATGTTTAACTGAAGCATGTTAGCCAAAAATATTTTTGTCAATAATTTTTTTAAAACAACTTATAAAAAATACATTCTTGGTGGGAAAAAAAGGACCTTTTCACAGATTTCATTAAGTTTTCAAACATATTAAATATTCAATCTACTGACATAATGTTCAGCATTTTATTTCTCTTTTCTTCATGCATGATAAAGGCATCCAAAGCCAAAATTCAGACTGCTTTTGAGGAGGGGATTTGATCCTCAGGTAAGTATTGTCTTCCTTCATAAACTTTATACAATCTGTTTAAGGCTGTTCACCTTAAACACCGAGCGTGGACATAAACATCCCAGTACTGGCCTGGACTTCATTTATGAAAACTGTGAGAGATGTACCAAGCATCCCAGGTTTCACACTGGTGGACTCCTGGCAGAAATCCTTCTATTCAGAGGACTTCACAAGGGGTGTTTCTTCCATGGTGATTTTTCTATGGTATTATTTATTCCCAAATTCTCTAATTTATAGATTTATGGAATTACTTTTTTTTAAATCTATTGTTGAAAATACTGAAGAAGTTACATGAAAAATGCCTTCAGAAGCTTCAACTAAAATGGCAGAAGCCGAAAATGAAACCCCAGGGTAAAAGTTAGCGTGAGGGCGAAGTTAATAACGCATTAACCACTTTTCAAGAACAGAAGTGAGTCTTCATTGCCAGGGGAGGTAAGCACAGGCACAGAATACTAATCCCTGACACCAGTCACCAAAGTCTCTGCATATGGCCACCTCATACCGTTGAGGTATCTGAAAACAAGACTAGATTTGAAATAAACATATGGTTTATGACTGAAATTCGGGTGTGTTTCTTTGGAGGTGAGCTGCTGCTTGTGATGAATCCCACCCTTTAGAATCCAGAACTAATGAGCAACTTTTGGTCCTGTGCCTCTTACTGCTTCAATGCTCCACACGTGAGAACATTTTTCTGGAAGCTTCCAATTACCATGGAATTTTTCTGGAGGATTTTTTTGTACCATTGATTAAAAATAATCCCAAAAAGAAAACTATGGCTACTAATTGTTGAAGTTGTACGGGAATATATTGAGATGATTATCGACTTAATGAAGCTGGCATTGAAATACATTTTCCTGATCTGCTTACTCTGTGTACTGTGTCTTCTAACTGGATAATACGCTGTGTTTTCACTCAGCCTCAGTAAATAACAGACTGATCTCTCTTGTTTGCAAATGACAGCAAACACAGTTCCAGGAAAAATAATAAAACAAACAAGAGCAAGATGCAATGCAAGTATCAACCGTTTCAGTCTCCATGAAAACAAGCTTTATAGAGAAATGCTTCTTTCAACATACTTAAACTTGATGCCAATTTGCAATTACAAATTTAATTTTGAACTATTTACTAATTAAAAATAAAATGGTGTGCAAATTTCATATGAATGTGGTTTTTTCAAGTGTAAATCCACACAGATTGATTTACAAAACTAAGTTACGTGCTCCTTCTGAGGAGGAAAAACTAAAACAATCAGTTAAAACGGTCCATCCTTCCTCTAACTTAAGCAAAGGTTATTATGCCTCCACAAGGTTTTCAAAGCATTTTTCCTTGTTCTGTCCGTATTTACTATGTGTATTGAGAAGAACCTTTTCCCACTGAAGGAGCACAGGAAAAACTGATTGGTTTTGACTTCCTACCACCAATCTACCATAGCTATTCAAAACTTTGCCTGTAAACACCCACTTTTTTTACTCCATGTATATATTCCAGCTTCAATTCTCGTCTTCCAAATATAAATCCTCTTTTTCAGGATCTGGAAAATTTGCAGCATACATCTTAAATTGCTTTTCCTGGTTTTGTCAGTGTTGGGTTGATAGTTGGTCTTGATGATCTGAAAGGTCCCTTCTAACCTAGACAATTCTATGATACTATGATTCTATAGCTCTATAAGCCCTCCCTCGCAGGAAAACTTACTGAAAGGCCACAGCCCTAGGTCTAGGCTATTATGTGAGGGTGCCAGTGTGCAGAATAAGTGTGAATATAAAGCTTTTAAGGGTGCTTCCCAGAGACCACCAGAAGGCTATGATGTTCAGACACAGCCACGTTGGGACTTCAAGTTGTGCCATGATGAGCAAAGTAACTAAGACTATTTAGTTTTTAAACATAGTAAATGTAACATATGTTACTCTTTCGGGACAAATGATCCATCAGTAAAAAAATACAGATGATTAAAAAAATAGTGTTGCTCTTAATTTGTAGAGTGCATACAGAAGAAATTAACTCTCGAGTTACACAGATGATCAGTCTGTAGCAGTTCTTGGCATAACTTTGAAATTACTCCTGTTCTAAATGCTGTACACATATTAACTAATTAATCTCACAAAATGTGAAGTAGATTTGTAAGTATTAGCATATGCCCCGAAGCATGAGATTTCATTACCTTTACCATTATTTTAGCTTTCATGAAGATAAGTGTTAACAGTGACACAGAATCAACCAAAGAAAAAAGATGTGGTTACCTGCCCCTAGAACACCTGATTTGAAAATCTTTCAGGAGCTGCAATATTCCGAAGCTTGAATGCTAACACACAAATAAACATTTATGTAAATCGTCTGAACATATCACCGATACAACTAATGGTAAAATACCCAAACAAAACCAAAAACCAAACCGCAGACATTTTTCTTATGTCTTCCATGATTCAAATACTGTGTTCAATAAAGCTTCACTAATGCCAGCAAATGACTGCAAATTCTGTTGTAGTTGCCAGGAAGGTAACTAAGATGCACAAAGTATGAGACTTGGCACAATTGTCTTTCCATATTCTAAAAATATTAGGACATTTTCCTTGTCATTCTCCGGATTACTTCTGTTTCTGTATCCTGTACAGATTTTAGCAATTATATTTGACAATTCTACATGAGGATATGCAAATATATCTCTGTAATGGCATCATGATTTTTTTTTGTCCTTATTTAAGGTACCTAACATTATCTTCACTATTAACACTACCTAATGAGCAGATGTCTACATTATAAGTAAAAGAACTTAAAGTAGAGATTTCCAGTGATACAGTTCACTCCTGCTCGCCATCCTGAGTAGGAAAACAGCCTGCTCATCACAACATTTAGTTAGCAATTCTGGAAAGGTGTCCATTTATATTCTCTTTAGTCATGTTGCCAATGATTCTTCTCACTACATTCACTTAATTTCAAATGCCACAGGTACCACAGAAGTGAGACTGACTCGCAAGAGCTGGGTCCTTCACTTACCCTGGAACAATGGAAAGGAGCCCCTTGGTGCTCTTGTGGGTCACACCAGGGTTGGGGAGGCAACACTTTGCTGCTCTAAATATTGCTATTTCCCTGCCTGAACATGCTCCAGCTTCTACATATCTCTGCCTAGAACACCTTCCCTTCCACTCTATGGCGAGTGTAGCACAGGGTAAAATAATCTATAATAGTTAAAAGATTAAAGTGCAAAGAGCTTCTTAAGTGTGACTATATTAAAGGAGTAACTGTTGGAACAGAAAGTAAATGTCAAAGTGAGAGGGTGCATCTTCAAAGCTCACCCAATGCACTACACTTAAAAATGCAAATTTAAAAACCTTATTAAAATACTAGATTTTATATTAGCATGTATAAAGCACAAGCTCAGAGTTCTTTTCATAATTCTGGTAAATCCCTTTTGCAGTTTAATAAAAGAAGATATTCGACATTTGCATGTGAGTAAAGACCCAATGGACTTTTTTTTTTTTTTTAAGGTCTACATGTGAGTGAAAAATGCAAACCTTTGGAAAGTGCTTTGATGTTATACAAAGGAAGGTTTTATTATTATGTTATTTCAGAGGCATAAATGAAGTACTAGGGAATTAATAAATTTAAACTATTAGCAAATCATCTGGCATCTATCTGGGTAGCTTAAATCTGTTGACATATTGTCTGACCATTTTACATCACTTATGTGCTCTTTGTATTACACAAATTATATAGAAAACAAAGTGTAGCAAATACGTGTCACCTGTCCTTCTGGTGTAAAACAATCTGTCTGTGCTATCGAATACAAACCTACCAAAAGAACAAAAAAAGTACGTACCGCATTTGATGAACATGCACATTTTACTATAGAAATGATTAAAATTCACACCTACCCGTAACAGAATATATTAGAACAGATTAAGTGAATATCCCCGTGGGGTGCAGCAGGCTTCAGAGAAGATGACAGCAGTCTCAAACACCCCATAATTCATTACTATCTCCCAAAGAGAAAAAGAGAATTCTAAAAGGTGTTCCTCAATCAAAAATTTTTCTACCAACGAAATAATTTTGCCTAAATAATTTAAAAGATGAGGAATTGCATTCAGATTCTTTATTCATCCAGTATTTCCTCTACAGTTTTCATAAGAGAAAGCAAGGTATATTTTACACGCTACTTTTTCTACTTCATGCTTAGTATTTTTTTTTTGCATTCTGGAATTTTTTCCTGAATAAAAGCTGCTTCCCAAAGAGACAAGAGGATGACAGCTGAAATTGTACCTTTATGAATCTTGATTAGCAAACCTTCAGTACCATAAAGTTTTTTATTTAGTGAAATTAACACTGACAGCTATAGATTAGAAGCTATCAGGCATTAAAATATTAAACTGCCACTTATCTTTATTTCACTGAAACAAGAAGATCTTGCTAATTCCCTGTTTTTATTAAATTATCACTGACACATTAGCTTATTTTTTGTAGTGGAATTTTTAAATTATCAACATACAATAAAGGCCTATTTACAAGATTTTTTTCAAGGCATTTTCCCTACATCTGCTAAAAGGTTTCTTAAAAATAAATTCATTTACTCTTCAGATAATGCTGTTCAAACCCCAGTTGAGTCCAGTCAATACCAGATCTAGGACCCAGAAAAGTGGTTGCACAATATTCTCTGCTCCCGCTCTCTTGCTCTGTACCTTTAGCCATTAATTACCAGGTATTTATCCCCCCCAGCATTGTAGGATGCTTTCAGCTACATGTATGTACACAGACAAATCCATCTCTTCGAAAGTATAGCCTGATTTGTTCACAATTGTGATAAATGAGAATAAAATTGATAAACAAGCTTACACAAGGATGTGAGGGCAGATATTTAGTTTAGAAAGTAGGGTTTGTGGTAAATATTGCAACAGGGAATACCATGACCTAAGCTCAGTTCTGTGAAAGCACAGACTACACACAGAAAGAAGAACTGAGAATTTTTGAGGCGTTTCCACTCACCCTTTAGATTCAGGACAGAAACAGTTTGTGAGGAAATAAGACTTTGGAGAGAAGAAACTCTGGGGTAAGATTACCAAGGGACAATATTCTACCCGACACCCTTAAAAGTGGGAGCCTCCACCTGCCTTTTGCCCCCTCAACGCAGGACATTTTCCCACTCTTTTTTATCACAGTCCCAGTTAAAAGAACAGTGAGGACACTTGATGGAAACATCTGATATTGATTGCATACATTGGAGATTACTGACATTTTCTCTCTGCTTGATTATAAAATTTCTGCTAACACGAAAAACATGAATAAAAATATAAATAAATTAAAATGAAATGTACATAGAATTTGAGAAGTGTATTATGAGGTTGTTGCTGCAATATCTGTTGGGTAAACAGAAAATGCAGCTGGCTAACAACAGCCTTTGAAATTTATAAGTATCCCAATAAACTCTGCTTCTTGTTGCTGCTCAGGCCGGTTTCAGTTCCCATGGAAACGGATGATGGATTGCCAAAACCGAAATTTGATGTTTTAAAATAATCAGTGATTTGAACCGATGATTACTATGAAAGTCTTGCGCTCCTCTCCCAGTGAAGAGGTATTATGCTGTGAGTAGGGAAGGAACACATGGCAGCTGGCAGACAGCGATGGAGTTGTTAAAATTCTTGCAAATGGTCTTGGTTGCTGAATGACAACAGCAAATGCAGTTTCTTGAAAAATCATTGAGCAAAACCTAGCAAAACTCTATTTTAAAAAGTGAATAGCCTTTGAGGCTTTGGAGAAAAATACATAAAATGTTGTTGCAGAGATCTTAGCTTCAAAGCTTTCAAGTGCTTTTCCTAAATAAGGTCTCCTTTATACCTCTATTTTGAGGATTCAAGTAGCCAGGAACATACAAGCTAGAAATTGCTAGATACTTCTACAGCTTTTTGAGATATGAATTTATTTGTCAACTACACATTAGGATCCAATCCTACAAATAAGCCACTACAATCACAGACAAAATGTTGGCAATGTTCAGTTTTCCAGTGGGCAGAGGGCAGGTCCGGGGGGAACACGTGTCTTGGGGGGATCAGTGGAAAGGTGGGGGCTTGTGGTGGGAGTTTGGATTGAGAACGTCAGTGAGATTTTGGAGGAAAAAACTATCCTTTTCCCTCACCAGATCTATTCTACTCTTTCCCCACTCTAGTGACAGGAGATAGGAGGGCAAAGCAAAGAGAATAAAGCTGAGGGAGCAAGAGATGGCTGCACTCACCCCAATAAACAGATGCCTTGTTTGTCTATGTCTAGAATCGGTCCTGACATGGAAAAAACAGATTTGTGTATTACATAAAAATAGCCACAGGCTATTTTTGAGAAAATATATTGAGAAAGAAAACATAGTGCTAACATGCGGCAGACAAAGAGATTTCATATGAATATTGGCAGAGTTTGACTGCTTTTTCTCACTTCTAATTGCAAGATGCCTTTATGGAGTTTCACCAGAGCCAAAACCCACCCCTCCATACAGATCAGAGAGACCCATGAAACTTCAGACAGGGCATTTACAATTTATTTAAATTCATTTGGAATCTGTCAGATGAAGGCCAAATACAAACCAGCTAAAGATTCCACTCACAACTAAGGATCAGAGATAAGCCATAGGCAGGCTGCCAGCTTCTGCCTTTCTCTGCAGCATTAATTAATGTAAGGTCTGCTTCACATTTGCTTCCATCTACCAAATTCTTTAAATTCAAGTTGAATACTGTTAACAGAGTAGGCTTGATGCAAATCAACCACAAAAGCCACAGTACATCCCCAGAGTGCAAAGTTCTGTGGGTTTTTTTTCTTCCTGAATCACACAACAGTTTTCAACAGAAAACTGAATCTGACAAAATGATAGGCTTTTAAAATTACTCTACATAAATCAGTATTATAAAATTACAAACTTATTTGTCTTAACACCTTTGCACATCATCTAAAAATCTGCTAGAATCATGAGGGAAGACAGCATTTGTCCATTTCTGCATAGAAAGAAAATTAATAATCCTTTGTAGTATACAGTCAGAAGTTCTGACAGATACATTTTACTTCAGTCGGTTTTGATTAATAAAAGTTAATTGGAAAACATAAGACATTACCTTCTGCTATATTGAGAAGTCACAAGCATTTTGTATCTATTTCCATAAAAGCAGAGATATGTGAAGGGTCATAGGAGATAAATTGTTCCCAGGGATTTGTGAACAATTGCTGCTTTTTAAGCTTAAAGCAATAGTTTTCTTTTACATATTTGCTCTTAAGAATGACTGCAAGACTTTACAATACTCTGAACTTGGCTGCATATTAAAATATTTCCCTTTGTAGACAGAGTAGTTCAAAGATGGACAGAAAAAGGATTTCCCACAAAAGTACATCAGTTGTTAAAGGAGTATATTCATGATTTGTTCCTAATATCATAATTAGTTCTTATGCAAGAAGTGAGCCCCAAAGTACGATGACAAGGAGCCTTCATATTTCCCCCCCTCTGAATTGGGTATGAATTTTGAAAAACAGTGCAAGTTCACTTTCAAAGAGTAATGCTATTAACACTTTTCTGTAGTCCATATTTTCTCTCTCAAAGTACATTTGTCCCCAGAAAGCAACAAACTCATAAATCAATTTCTGCTGCAAGCTGTGATAACTAAATCATACTTAGAGCAAAAAGGTTTCCTTCTAGTGACACTTCCATTCCCTTTGTTTTACAAATTCCAAATCTATGATTAATAAACGTAGTGGCACATAAAATGATTTTGTTCTTTAAATGTGATCATCTTAGGAAAAACAATATCCAACAGTCAGATTTTCCTGTTAGATGGTGATCTTTAAAATTTTATTGAAATTTACTGCTGCTGAAGATTGGGCTGAAAGATACTGTGAGCAGCTGAGGCCCATTAAAACACAATATTAGTTCCAAGCATCCAGTCTTTTTCTATCAAAAAATATGGATTTTACAGTGCTAGCATAATGGCAGCAACTTCCCCTGGCTTATATAAAAATATATATATATATATTAAAAAAACCCTCTGTGGTCCAAATTTGTAATGAAACATATTGGTTAAATCCCAAAACGTGCCTCGCATCTCATCAGTCGGTGAGTTCTCTCCTGGGAGGAATCCGCTTCCAAAGGAGTCTGGCTAAAAGACATGTTCTTTGGCAGCAGGTTTTTTTCTTGGTCCCTCTCCCACCCTGCGATGGGCTGTGTTTCTCCTACATGGTCTCCAGGTATGACTCAGCCTCCCTCTCCTTTCTAACCAACACAGGAGATTTCACCCTAAAAGTGGGCTGAATAAATTAATTTTCGAAACGTGTTTAAAACCTGTGGCAAATAAATTATGAACAGAGAAAAAAAAAAAACAGGAAGGTTGAATCTAGGCAAGTCCAACAGCTTTGGAAAATAATCCTGGGATTTGCTTACCCTGAGGTGTTAACGTTTTCCTCTCCTGTCTGCCTCTACAGCAGACAATAATTCTCAAACCAGTCCAGTGCCAGCATCCAGGGCTGCTCTAACTGAGAACTGAAGAGACGAGGGGAGATTTCCCCCCAGTCTGGCATGTGCACTGGGGCCTTGGGGATAACAGTAAACCTTCATGGGAGAACATTCCTACTGCTGCCTGCTCCTTCGAACTGAAATTACTCACTGGAGAAGTTTGGTTAAATAAATGAGTAACAGGGTGTTAATGAGTTTTGGTTTAAGGAAATAATTTCATTCTATAAAATATTCTCAATGACTTGAAAACTAATGTGGTGCCTAGAAAAGGTACAGACAGATAAAAACAGCTCAGAGGTTTGTTGTCACGTCTCTTCCTGCTGAGAGGTGTCACTCCACTTTATAAAGTTAACAGACTTAAGAGATCTGCAAACTCTTTTTTTTTTTTTTTTAAAGTATTGCTCAGCTAATACACTGCAGAGTTGGCAGACTCTGAATTTATTGTTCACTAATGCTAATCATCACCATTTTAATTAAAGTATTAGCCGGTGTATGTGAAAAGTAATTATGTGCAACTAACGTAAGTTGTCTGACGGGCTGGTATTTGTAGAGAAATGCATTGCTGTCACTAGAGCTGCTCATAGAAAATAAAGTGGTGTTTGTTTTAAAGTGAAAAATGTACACAAGGCACATTAAGGGAGCTGCTATCATCAAGGCAAAACCTAATCTAATGCTAAGATCAGCCCCAAATCTGATGTATTATTCCTAGATATTTTATTTTTTCTCAACTTCTAAAGCCTATTTGTCTACAGCTACTTTTTTTTTTAAGACCATCATTAACATATTTAAAATATTACCTTCACAAATGGCTAGTAAATCTGCACCAGCTTTGCTCATTTGCAAGGTATTAGGAGTGTTTAAAAACACAGCAAGTCATATTTGACAGTTGCTTGTGCCTGACATATTTTCATTCTGCTGTCAGCACATTTAGTCTCTGTAAGAGTTAGTAATGATCACACACATTCAAATGCTTAATGAATTGTTTTTAGTGCAAATAATAGATAGTAAACTCTTGTATACCTAAAGGCAATGAAATTCATCTTCCCTGTCTAGTGGGATGAAGTGCATTTGTAAAGTGTTTTGGTTCATTAACAGTTAACTAAGTGACAAAATGTCCACCCCGCTGAAAGGGACACCCAGAAGGGCCTTTATATGCCAAAATTGAGCTCTCCTGTTTTGTGTCAGACATAATTCCACTAACAAAAGACATGAGTTAATATTCATCTAACTGCAGCATAATGGGGGAAAAACATAGTTTCACTGCAAGAAAGTTAATGAAAACAGTAATAATGTCTCCACAGTAGAAGTTTTCTTCTCAAAGAAGAAACCAACAATAACTGAATTGATGGTTAGAGTGAACCTTTTCAGTGAAAAAGTCCTTCACTCAGAAAAAGGTAAAAAAAATAATCCTCTAAGAGGACTAAAAATTTACTTCCTCACTACCAGAACTGAAAGGCAATTGTAGACCTTGACAGTGCTACTGTCCTTTGTGCCTCTTCAAGGTACTGTACATGCCTCGTGGAAAGAAAGTTAAATGCGCTCCGCTTTGAAGCCTGATGAAGTACCCCGGCACGGCGAGCTGAAGACTTGACATCTCAGAGTAGCAATTTCTTTTGATGCAGTTACCTTTAGAGAAGCTATTGTTTTCTGTAAGACGTGAGGAGCAACAGGCAAAATCATCCCATCAGTCAAGGCCCCGGATACCAGTGCAGTTGTAATTCCACATTAGTCTACTGGACTATTTGGAAAACATTAATCTGTCTCGCTGCGACGTGAAGTCTTTCCTAAAACTTCCTGGGAAATTTTCTTGTAATGTAATAATAAAAAACATCCCAAACACTAAGTCCTCTCTCTACTTATTTTCTTTTGCTGTTGGTCTTCTCTCTAATTCTCCAGTTCATACTTTTCTAGCATGTACACAGCTTCCTTCTGGTGATCTAGAAACAGCCCTTTAAAATATCAAGCTGAGGCTTTGGTGACAGATAACGCACAAAAGCCAAACTGAATATAAATGCACACCGTACTAAGCAGGGGGGGAGAAAATTTTTAAGACTTAAATTTTTAAATACACACCATCATGTCACAGTAGCTCTGCTGCAGATTTGTTGGTTGCCTTAAGTCATAAACCATAACAACAATCCCGTGAGTATATGCAGGCCATTTGCTTCACGTTCATATATTATACAAGGATTTGTTGACTTTTTGTTGACTTTACATGCCCACTCATTTAGGAAGAACTTGTCATGCTGTTCTTGTTTTTATCTGGGGGCTTTAACAAAATATTATGGTACCAACATCACTAAAATGGGAATTAATACACAGTTATTTGCTGCAAAATTCCACCATGAGTTACGCTACCAGTTAAATTAAAGATTATGGGGTTTGAAAAAAATTACATATGTCTCAAAGGAAACTTTCTCCCAGAAAATATCGCAGCTACATACACTCACAGAGCAGGATTACCATTCTGACTAAAAAAAGGTAAAATGTAAACTATCCACTGAATCTTTTTTTTTCCCTTCCCAGCCTAAAAATCTGACATTTTTCAGCCTAATGATTAGTAAGAGAAACAGGAAACTACAGGTTTGCTACACATCAGAATTCAGAAATATCTGCCCTGGTGAGACCCCTTCCCCTGCAGTGCTGCCTCCAGCTCTGGGGCCACCAACATCAGAAGGACATGGAGCTGTTGGAGCGGGGCCAGAGGAGGCCACGGAGATGCTGGGAGGGCTGGAGCCCCTCTGCTGGGAGAGGGGGCTGAGAGAGTTGGGGGGGTTCAGCCTGGAGAAGAGAAGGCTCTGGGGAGCCCTTCCAGTCCCTAAAGGGGCTCCAGGAAAACTGGGGAGGGACTCTGGATCAGGGAGGGGAGCCATAGAATGAAAGGGAATGGTTTTGAACCATTGAAAGAGCGGGGATTTAGGTGAGGTATTAGGAAGAACACTTTTACAGTGAGGGTGGTGAGACCTCACTGAGGGTGGCAGAAGGGTTAGACTAGATGGAATTTAAAGGTCCCTTTCAACCCAAACTTATTCTACGATTCTATGATCTGTTGCCACTGGCAACTGTGTTAAGGTGTACAAATAATTATTAAAAAACACAAAGAAGAAATTAGAGTCTTATCCTACATATTGTAAAGTATCTTTAAAATAATACACATAACGATACCAGAATTTTTTGACAACTCAGCAATTCAGTTATCTTCACTCCCTAGAAATACACTACTATTGGAATGATAAATGGTTGACAGAATCCCTCCCCATAAATGTCCTAAATACCGGTAAGCACTGAAAGACATCAGCATTTACTGCCTTACACCTTTACAAGGTAAACCCTACCGCAGAGCCAATTAAATGACATTCCTTGAAACATCTTAAGAATTCCTTTTTCTCAGAACTACTCCTTACTTCTGATCTTTCAGATTTCTCACATAAAGACAACTCAGCACACTCTGTTTCCACATCAGGGAAATGAATTCATTGTAGCAGTGCCAGTAGCCCTGTGTAAATAAGCATCTGGATGGTAATCACGGGACAAAATCAGTGCAGTGTTAAGTATGCATACATTAAGGGTTTTGCAGGAGTAAGAGTTAACTTGACCAAGTATTTAAATGAATTGTTTTCTCAAAAATTGCCACAGATAAAATATTAGGCAATGCCAACTTTGTCTGTACTCAACGAGCACTGATGAGAATTATTGGGTACCATAATCACCACCATCGTCCTTGTTTCTAACACTGCTGATTTCCCCAGCCTGCACACACTGCAGCCATGTCACTCTTGGAAATCATTATCAGAGCTGACAGGCCAGCTGATTGATTCGGCCAAATCATTGTAAGCTTGTTTAAGAGGATTAAAAAAGCTTTATATTGATTTAGCAATATAAGGTACTTCTAATCAGTTTAAAGAGCATCCATATGAGGTGGTTGTATCAGTTTAACTGACGGGTTTAGCTGGTGATCCGGTCAGATTGATGCATCAGCCTCACCGGATCATCAGCTAAACTCATCAGTTAAATTGATACATCTCTTTGTGTACAGAAAACATGATGTTAAATGCACAAATTGCTCCACAGATAAGAAAGAGAGTTCCCATACGATGTTTTTACATTTCTCACCATTTTATATGCATCCTCTCCTCGTCTCAGGTTTCCTGCATTTTTAGGGCTGTGATATTTGCTCCCCAAATTTCACAGACAGCATTACGTGAGTGGATGCGACATGGTTTTTCCAGTACTTCGGGGGAGCAGCAGACCTTTTGCACAGAGTGCACTGATAATTGGTATGTGTACCATAAATCTGTCACTTACTGAACTTATCAGCCTTACTATTTGATATATATCAAACTCCCAAGGAGGTGCACACCTTCCACGTGTGTGCTTCTATTGCAGAAGTTTTCAGAAATTTCTACACCGTCCAGACAAATATCCTCAAATGCCTTTCAGATGAAATTTCTGACCAGGGAAATAAAATATACATACCTTTAGGTATATTTGACCCCTATCATAGAACAGAGTTTTACAGTGTTCCCATTTGTAAGAGCTTTGCATCACAAGTGATTTTACCCAAATAATCCCAACAGGAGAGGAATAAGAATAAAGTGTAACATATCAGAATTAGGATTTTATATTAATGAATACATTTGTAATTTTCCCAAGCTGTAAGAGGAGTCACACAAATCTCGTTTTCAGCCATTGCATGCTTGCCTAGCTCATTCTGTTCTGGTCCCCAGTAACAGTTCCCAAGAAAGTGTCTGATATCTGGATAACAAGGTTTTTTCATTGTCTGCAAATTTTTGATTTGTGTATTCTCAGCACTGACAAAAGAAAATTTGTAATGTGGCAGGAGTGGAGGAAGTAGATTCTTAATGGTTAATAACTCAGGATTTGTCACTTAGCTCTCTTCAAGAGATTGCCCAGAAACCCATTGTTTCATCTTCCAGCTTGTTTCCCATCAAATTACTATTAAATTATTCATAAATTATTACATAGTTGCTTCACATCTCTGCAATACTAATTTTAACAGTTTCAAAGAGCCTGTAATACTAGCTTTCAGGTTTAAAAAATGCACATAAGCAGCAGTAAAACGCACAGTGCAGATGAATAAAATTAAAATCCAAGACGACTTTTCCCTTTCTTCCCCTCTGACGCCTCACCTCCCTTCTGGAACTTAGCAATATTCCATTACCTTTAGTTGCTAGCATATCTAGCCCTTTGAACACAGGAAAATATAATAAACGGATAAAAATAACCACCAACATTCTTGGCATTTCAACAGTTTCTTAATAAATTAGGCAAGTAAAAAAAGATTTTATCTACATTTTTTAATATCACGGCTAACCCCTTCAGTCTCTAAATAAAACTGTGCAGGTAAGAACACGGAATGGTTTCATAACTGTTTCAGGAAAGGATAGATGAGCACACCTTGAGATAATAACTAATTGAAGTGCAAGTACTGTGCCATTAGTGGGTGAGCAGCTAATTAGTCAAAAAGAAATAAAACTGTCATTGTAGGCTAAAAAGATGAGGAAAAAATAAGCAATAAATAGAATTTTATTGTGGGGAAAATAGTATTAAGCATAACTCCATGTAAAAAAAAATAATCAGACTTACATATTAAAAGAGAAAAATCTCAGTATTCATTAAGTTAGTCCACTCAAGTAAACGTAATTGAGAGATGAGCATCTACTTCTCCAAAATGTACCACGAAAATGAATAGCGTGAGGGAAGTGCAGACACTGTGCATCTACTCCCTTTTGCTGCACCAGGACCATTAAAATCACATGAATTATTTTGTCAAACTGCTTAGGAAGTTCAGAGATGGTCTTAAAATAGTCAATTATCTCAAACTTAGTATGAACAAGGCTACTTTATTCTCTTTAAACCTTAATTAGTGTACTTAAAATGTAAGTTGCGTTATCAAATGTAATCAATCATATTTTAGGGCGGGGGTATCTGGAGCTGTGAATTGACTTACATTCTGCTGCTGGGTATAATCTTGTGCCCGTCTCTGAACCACGTCACTTGTGGCCGTGGATAGCTGAGTATGTGCAGGAGGTTTAGAACCGCAGCTTGTCCTTGAGTCACTGTTTGTCTCTGGTTTGTGTCCATGAAATTTCCCATATCTGCAAAGAACAAATGATACTAAGAGTCCTGGAAGTTCTTGTCTCTCTCCCCATTTCTTTTCAGCGGACAGAGTAATAACTGTTTTACAATAGTCATTGGCATTGCTAGAATTAGTCAATATGACACTACAGATCGTGAGACAGCATTGATTAATACAGATTTCTGTGAGCAGTAAGGCACAAGGCAAAGCCAAGTCCTGCTGGTGCCCACAAGAAGTGCCTCAATCAGCAGAACCTCAGAGTTCTTGTGCAATAACTGAGTCTGGTTTTAACTGGAAGGGACATTTTCATTGAGGTTTAGTGTTTGGGTTTTGGGTCTAGAGTTTTTTCATTTAAATAAATCCTCACACAATATAAAAGAAATTCCTGCGCAATGCAAAGGAATGCAAATGGTGTATATAATTGTATCAATTTTTTGTCACCATTTTTTTTTTATCCTTTTATCCATAGCTACACAAATAGACAAGCAGCTGTATCACTTGTAGCCAAACCAATGTATAGTCAGATCTATGCAAGTAAACCAACTGGGTCTCAAAATAACAAGGTGGGAGTCATGCTGGTGCCTACTTGTTCTCCTGGTACTACACTGCAATTTCAATAGCAGATCTAGATCTCTGCCATCTACAAAAGCATCAGGAGTATTAAAGAACAGCTTTTAACAAAAAATTTAATGGAAGAAAGAAAATGACAGTTACAGAACTTCTGTCTCTGAAGGTTTTAGCTCATAGACAAGTTTACGTATCTATGGAGTCCTTGTAAAAAGTTCAGTAAACGTTTAACGTTTTCTTCTTGTTTATCTTTTTCATTTTGTATGCCATTCCTACCAATAAAATAAACATTTCTACCATTCCAACTTATTCACCCTCCAAGGAACTTGTATGCATTTTCATTTGCTTTAAACCAAGATACCAACACACACATACAGAACTATTCTGGCTTCTGCCACTGAATTCCCCCTTTTTTCTTTTTAAAGACCCCAGGATTCTACACAAGTTCTGTGCTGCAGAGAGGGAAGCAAAGCACATTGAAACATAGAAGACTCCGAGCAGGTCTGTGGATGGCAGGAGATGAGAAGAGACAGAACAAGAGCAGAAATTAAAAACACATGGTATTTTAAAGAAGCTTTAATCATCTTTGTGATTTTCAAGTTATTTATTCAGACATAATCAGCATTGTACTTCCTCTGTTGCTCCATATTTCTTACAACTGTAATCAGATCATCTACTTGAAAGAAGTTTCAAACCGCGTAGGTGGATCTAATTAACTTCACTGTCATATGATTATTTTAGTCTTCACAATCCAGGAGTTTTTAAGCCCATTCTGTAATTAAGATTTACTCAGCAGTTTTCTCACAAATATCTACTCCCATTACGTTAAGTAATAAGTTAGCATGTGTTGAGAACAATTTTTACATTATTTAACCAATTCTCAGACATGGAAAATATCTCAGATCTATCTCGATGCATATTATAATTGTGCCTGTCAGTTTTTCAGTAGAGATCGTGAGTTTAAGCGTACTGGGAAGCATCCTGCATCTAACAGCAAAAATAGTTTATTTCCTGTGAACCTTTCTGAGTAAAACATCTAACATACAGTTCCCTGTAACTCTTGATGACTGGACAAGGAAACTTCAGTAACCCCTTGGAATGCTGCTTTCCAATATGTTTTCAAGAATAATCATAGATCATAGAATCATAGAATCATAGAATCATCTGGGCCGGAAGGGACCTCCAAAGGCCATCTAGTCCGACCCCCCT
>JAOQGH010000069.1:3446797-3490383 GCA_025769975.1 Gallinago jamesoni | reverse complement strand
GTGAAGTGGTGAACATGATACCAAAACTTTCATAGTACCATTTGCAACTGGTTTTACTTCAAAAATATGGAAAATCCCATGTAATTTCCCTCATTGCATAGGGATTAACTTGAATCAGTTCCTTGGAATTTGATTTCTAATAAATAATTCAATTTATCTAAATTCCACTTATCAAGTGACATTTACTGCTATTGAACTTCCAGTTATTGACCCTGAGGAAGAGAAATTTGATCCATATATTGGATTGCTCACACGCAGTATACAAATCTGTCTTTTTTTTTATTTTGTTTGTACTTAAAAAAAAAAGGCCTTATTTTATTATTATTTCCATATGAGTTAATTGGATTATATTTTCTATGTGTCAACTGAAAATGAAGAAAATTAGAGTATGCAGTCATTTCTTAGGTCATGTTAATTAGCACTAAACTCCTGAGAAAATCAATTTAACATTTCAAAATGGAAGTTACATATCAAATTATGGAGCAACTCTGAAAAATTCTGCACAGTACAAACTGAAGAGGTCCAAACACTGGTTCAGAAAGGTGTTGAGGACAGACTTTTAAAGTTTCGTTAGCAAGGTTTTTGCTGTGAAACAACTGCTTATTTTGTATCACAAGAATTATGATCTGAAATCTTCATGGAGCTATCTCCACCGTAGGGTTTGCTTTGAGATATCCTCCACTGTCATATTTATTGATTTATTTATTTATCTGATAACTTTTCAGACGGTTGGCTAACAAAGGGCAGAATAACTTCTATTCATACATACATGCCACTTGAACTTCAGATCTTCTTTGCAGCAATGCCCCCATCCTGTTCCGTACGATGCACTGATAAAAGCCAGCATCAGACCTCTGCAGAGCTGGGATGATGTACCTATAAAACAAAACGCAGAATTATAGTTATAAATAAAGGCAGATCAATGCAATTTTATGTGGCGTTTCTTATTTCTCCACTAACATTTTACGCATTGTCGCAAATGTTTATTGTATTTTTTCTTACAAACCCCATTCTCATACAATCTCTGGTCTTTTGGCTACAGTATTGTCTGTACTATAGAGAAGAAAAAATACTCGAAATGCATAAAATATCTTTCAGTCTTAAGACCTACATTTGATAAATAGCAATTAGTTCTTCACAAATTCTCTTGAAATACAGACTTAAATGTTTTCCTTAGTTTTATCTACCCTCATTCAGAAGGCAAAGGTGAGAGGTGGCACAAGAAGACTACGACCCACATGTAGGTATTAGGAAGACTTGGAAGAAATATGAAAACCCATGAAAACCAGATGTTGCCTACACTGTGTGACCAGTGTAACTCGGAATAATACTGAAAAGACACAGTGCACTGTGGGTTATATTTGTTTTGTCCTTCACTATACTTAAAAAGTCACTTAGTCCACTAATGCTCACCTTCCTCATTCAACTATATCTGATTATTCAATGTGAAAATGAGCTGATAGGCACAGCTTTAATGTGAATAAAACACATGAATACTATATATAATCCTGCATTAAACAAACATTAATCAAAGCACATATTCCCCCGGTCACCTTCTGGAGATATTATGGTAGGATTAATGAAAGTCTTTATGAAAAGATAAGGAAAAATAATACTGCTGAATTTTAATCTTCAAAATTTAATTCCACTAAAGAAAGCATCTCTTCTCACACTCACACATCCTATACACACCCACATACAGAGCTTAATATCTGAGCAGGATCAGACAGCATAAAAACAAAGGAGGGAGAAGAAAACTAGTTTAAATGATAAATGAAGACTATAATCACTGCATTATAATTACAAAGACTATAGCAAATAGGTCAGACAACCTCCAACAGTGAATTAAAACAGCAACAGGGACAAATTTTCAGAATCTCCTGTGATGCCCAGGGGAGCCTGGCTCCTTGTACACGAGTTGCAGGCAATGGTGCTGCCTGTCTGCCCAGTGCCAAAGCTGACTCTTCCCAACCTCCTTTGGAGCAACCAGCAAATTTTCTCTAGGAATTATGACTACTTTTACTGGGCAGATAAGGAAGCCTAAAAACAGTGCTCTGTTTGGAAGTTACAGTAAACCCAACAGTCAGGACACAAATACGTGCTGTCCAGTGAGTTGATACGTCTGAATCAGTCACATTGTCCCTTGCCTGATGAGAGTGCCATAGGAAATGGAGTGAGAAAATAGGTGAAAATACAAGGCATAAGAAAGGAATCAATAGGATATAAGGCTTCCCTAGTTCCTTACAGAATGATTTCCTTCTCTGCCAGGCAGATGGTTGTTGCAAAACATCATTACCCCCCCAAAAAAATATTTAAGATTCTGACAAATAAATATTGACATTAATTTTTACAGTTCACTTTATCAAATAGTTTATATAGCTTAACAAGCTTTTCTTCCTCCCATAAAGATTGAGTATTGTACTTGGCTAATATTTATTCCTCTGCTTCTCTATTAAATAGAGCCAGAATTCAAGTCTTCTTTCTTTAGTGTTTATCTGCACCAGGAGAGTAATGCAGAGTTAGTTTTTCTGCTACTAGGACAAAACAAATCAATTAGATCACAAGTGTCCTACTTTGGTTTTCTTTTCTGACTTATTAATGTTTCAGCAGGAAACATTCTTAATACATTGCCTGAAGAAAAGAAACTCTTTTAACAGTTTGCAGTGAAAATCTCCTCTACCTCGGAAATTCCAAGACAGCCCAAACCTACTGAGCAGTTGGCTTCTCAGGGGACCTACGGGGTAACAACGTGCAGGTAAGGAAAGCAAAATTAGAAGAATTAAATGACAGAAGTAAAAAAGGGCAGTAGAATACATGTTTAAATTATTTGAGACAAACCTGAGCAAAAGATAAACAGATATTCATGGAATTTCTAATTCTGTGTTTACAATTTTAAACAGTCTATATGCACCTGATATGCCTGATTATTTTTTATAAATATACTTCCCTACTGAGCTAACACTCACCGCTTTTTGTGCTATGTTTGCACTATTCTCCTTATTTTCTGATAGGCAAGAAGGGCCATAAATACCGCTTTCTAAATGCAAAATGAGGCTTTCTTCCCCAGATTGAATTTATATGAAAGCTTAATACATTTTTTTTTTACAGAGAAAAGACATAATTTTGTTTTAATTTCGTCTATAACGTTCAAGACAGAAGATCTTCCCATTGTCTAGATGCCAGGAGGCTACTCAAGGTTTCTGGGGATCTGTGCAAGTACTTTAGGAAAGTCACACCAGTTCCTCTGAATACAGCCAACCAGAAACTGGCTGTTCAGAAAGTTTCTATAGAAAGATGTAAAGTGACATAAATGAAACCTTCAAGGGAAGTCTTTCAGGACATAACATACTCCATCCCCAGAACGGCAACAAGTTAGAAGGATGAAGTGATATAAAACACCTAAGGCAAAATGCCAGTTAATGCTTTCTTAAGGCTTCCCAATGTTTCATTCCTAATTTCAGATTTGCACCCTCATTTTAATTTTAAATGCTCTGAGAGTTAGAAGTTAACCTATAGGCTACAGGTTTTTGTCATTATTGTGAACACAGAATTAAAACGACATGTATTTTATTAGTCTTATAACTTAGTATTGATTCAAACTTTTTTAAAAGAAGGGACTTATTCATCAACTGATAGAACTGGTTTTTATACAGAATAAAATTAAAATGTGTCCAATGATAAAAACACAACTATAATAACCAGATAATTTTAAGTGGTTTTGGAGGAAAGTATACTGCTGCTTAGACATAACCTTAGCTTCCTAATGTCAAGGAAATTAATATCTTCAGGCCACAAATGCAGGTATGGGAGACACACCTGGTCCAGAACTTAATTCAAAAGAAAACAAAGGGGGGAAAAAAAGGAAAAAGTCACTGCCTGAACTTTTAACTGGACTTTTCAGTTATAGACATAACCAAAATTGCTACTGCAGTCAGCAATATTGATTTGTTTTCATTACATGTATCTCAGATCACAAAGAATTTATAAGGTTGTTTTATAAATTCTTAATACAAACTAGTGTATGCGCAGTCACTATAAAAGCCAGGCTGTGCACATAATCAGCATCGTTATACAAAGAAAAGCTGCTCGTTCAGGGTCACCAATGTCAAAATTCAAAGACTCCAATTAGTTCTTTACTCACTTGGTGTGCTATAATAAGCCTTGAATATTTTCAGCCTGTTACAATATAGACATTACTTTAACTGAGACACACTGAGTCATATCAATTGCCAAAAATCTTTGATTGATGATTCAAATTGCAGCAGAAGTCACTTCCACAGGAAAGATTCATGCATTTAAACAGAGTATTTACCCAAGAGAACTGCAGAGCAAACTATTATGGGGTCAAAGTTTAAATTTTGCAACTGGAATTTTTATGTCTAAGCATATATTTTCCTTGCTTTCATTCATCCTAATGCACCTATGCCATATAATCCTTTTTGGAAGCTTAACACTTTGCATTTCTGTAGAATCGAAATCCTGTTCAGCTTATCTCTGACTGGGGAACAGCAGTAGTAGTAGGGCTGAGACTTCTAAATTACTATTTTCCATCAATGTTATTTTATTAATATAATCCAGTAGTTTCCAATCTTCTTAATTGCCTCTGCAACAGATGTTTTAATTAGAAATAGAAACGGGAACAACATAAAAAATGCAAAATTATAAATACACTTGTATCATAACCTGACATTGATTAGACTAAGTCCAATGACAAGAAATAAGGTACTGCGTACAGATACGTCTAGATCCAGCTTGGGAAAGCTGTTCCAACCCAGTGATTCCAACTTATCCCAAAATACATGGTATAATTACAATTTTGCATTAGGCTGGGAACTTATTTAAGAAATACCATGGCATTTTAATCTTAATTTCAAAATGTCACACATTCTTATTCAGGTTTCTCCCGGTATCCCGAAATGCAAGTCTCTCAGCGAGTAACCCATCTACAGAGCTTGAGGTCTAACCTTTACATTTTGTTCACGGCTTTTGTCCTCCCACACCATTTCTTTGTCTTTCTTTCTCAGCACCATGTGTAGTTAAGAGTTGTTGTCAGCTCCTTCTACCAGGAAACTGCAACAAACTCTGCTGCTGTTGATGGAAACAAGTGGCATTTACACAGAGCGAAGCTCAAACCCTCGGTGACTAATTGTGCTATTAGAGGGGTTTTTTTATTTTCTAGAAAGTATTCACAAATCTCTTCTATATGTGCATATGGCTCATTTTGAGGTATCAGCCTATCTCAAGGCTTGAAAACAACAACCATTAATAGAAGCAATTACCGAGGACTAAGTGGTCTCATCTAAATCAAAAGTCTTTAATTTCTAGGAAAGTTCACATAGAATATGTTTGGTTGGAAACACAGTTGCTAAATACCTTATGTGCTAAATGACCCTAAAAAGTTTAAAAATGTTATTTAAGGAACATTTTCACCTACTGCTCTCTTAAATGTAAATAATATTGAAAAGAGAAGTAATGTGAGGGTACAATTTTGAAAATCTTTGAGAAAAGTAATTATGGACTCCCTTGTGTAACAATACAGAACTTGATATCATAATTTGCATTTTTATACTAATGAATATTTTAATTTCTGTCTATATAGTGATGGAGCACAAACTTTCCCTATGTAAGCAGTGTAATTACAAAAGTGCAGTATTTACCTTTGTTTACTAAAGATACAAGTGCTATACAAGGGCTCTTCTGTCACATCCCCACCCCTTATAACTTCTGAATTCCTTCAGTAATTTCACCAACATTTGAAAGCAACAGATAAATTCTATGAATACTAAATTTCTATAAGGCTAATGCTCCCATTAAAGAAAAGCAAACAAAACTCAGCTGTTTTACACTATTTGGCCAGCCATCTGCTGCCCATTAGCAGAAATGTAGCTCTGATCAGCCAGAGTCTGTTTTTTCTCCTGCTTGATGGAACGTCCTGAGAAATGGGGAGGGAGTCAGTGAGGTCCTAGGAGCAAAGTGCATAATCATAGAAGAACTGTTTGTTAAACTATGAGGTTAATTTTTGCATTCTCAGAAATGGAACCAAAAGTTTCATATGCAATTTAAGATGGACAAGGATTTTCTTGCTCTTATTGAAAACAAACATCCCATTGAGCTTAGCTTTGTTCAAGGATGAGCAGAACATCGTACATATCATTTAGCTAAGAAATATGCCAGGTATTTATTACAAATACATGTAAGGTTACACCTCCAGCAAAAGGCATTTTTGGTATTTAAAATTCTACTTTAGGAGCCTTGAAGTGGGAAGTATCATTTTAGAAAAGGAGATTATCTCATAGAGATCTTATTTGTTTACAAAAAACAGATTTCTTTCATGATAAAAACACCATCAAGGTATCAGCATCTACAAAGCCGGTTTGAGGTACTGCGGATTTTGGGGGTGGTGGTGTTTGTTTTGGTGGTGTTTTGCAATTACATTTAGAGAAGACTATTATATAGCTTCTATTTACTTGTATTCACTGGAGTAGGTGGTTATTTCACTGTCGTTGAGTAACCACTTAAATTCCAAGGGCCAGCTGCCTTCGGCAAGGCATGTAAGGACCAGTCGGTTTCCTTCCAAGTGTATCTGGGGCAAGCCTGGTTCAGTCTTGAAGTACGGTGCAACGTCATCTGAAAAACAAAGAGAAAATGGCTCTGTAAGCTATTGAAGTGAGTATTGTATAAGCCACCGATATTTAGCTCTTTTCTTCTCAAAATGGCCATTGTAAAACAAGAGACACCATGATTCACTAGTTGTTTCACGCTGTTATATGCATAACTAACGGTTATCTTTAGAGATAACTCATAAGATCTTGATACCCTTCGTCCTTGGTGCTTCTTTAGAAGAGAAGTGCCCACTCAGACAAGCTTTTGTCCATATTTACCACCGATACATATAAGAATTTCAGCACTGTCTACTGCGGCAGGCAGCAAACAGCCCTATCGGCTTTTTATTTTTTTCCCTCTCCTCTCCAAGAATTAAATCCACTCAAAGGTTGGGGTTTTTTTATTATTTCTTGAATAGAAACCAGAAGAGTAATCTTGGATAGAAACGATTATCACAGCAGGAGAAATCTCAGGGTAAATGAAGAATTTTGATAGAAAAAAAAAAGAGTTTAGAAAAAAACACCTCACAAAATCGCAAGATTAATGTGTTTTTCAACGTTATTGCCAACCAAAAATGTGTTAAATTATATTACCTGAAACCACTAACGGATCCGGAATTAGGGTACTTCAATAGTGTTCAAGGGTCACATGTAGCCTCAAACTCTCACTCTCCCATGGATCACAAATGTTCAAAATACTCCAAGCAGCAAAATTCTTGACTGGTAAATTGCCAAAGCTCCTCTCAAATGCAGATTTATTACAAGTCTACACGGGTTGGAGACCCATCCCTCCTCACCTCTGGAAGATGCAGGTTTTCACACTTCACGTGTCAAATTTCTACTTGTAACTATGTAGGAACTACAGACTTAATCTCACAAGTTTACAAATACCTTCTCTAACCAAAATTAACATGTTTATGCAGATATATAAAATACACAAGTTACAGTCAAAGTCAGAGATTTAAACCAAAATATGGAATAATCTTTAATAGGTAGACATTACTGGATTCTGCCCTTTAGGAGTGCAGTGTGTGTGTATTTTATATATAAAATAAATTTTTAAAAAGATACACAGATGTTGTCCCAGTGCAACTAACCATTTAGTTAGATTGCTAATCTTTCTTTTAAAACTTATTTTAGATTAATCTTGGGTATTTTTATAGTTGCTATTTAAAGAGTTTAAGCTCTCTTTTACAGTTTATGGGGAAGTGACCTCATGTGTTATTCAAGGCCGGCTGAAATTTTTGAATCAGGTCACAAACTCTAATTTTTAATAGTTGACAGCCACAAGAGAGCCCCCACACATGAAGGAAAAAAGAGCCCAAAGCAAGGGGTGTTGGTGCCTCTCAAGGTGTCCTTGTGTTCCACTGCAGACTGGGATGACACTGGGATGGCAACCTCTCCAAGCCTTTATCTCTCCCTCTTATGAGGGAAGTTTTATTCCTCGGGAGCTGAGTGGCGACACAGGCTCGTTATCAGCCTGATCCGAGGGTCCAGGGCAGCAGCTGGGCTTTGGCTGACTCTGGTCACAGGGTGACAGTCACCAAACTATTCGCTACAATCAGCTGTAAAGTCAACCATCAGCTGCATACACATCGGATGATTTGTCTTGACAAATTGTCTCCCTAGTTTTTAGAATTTACCTTCAGAAAGCTGCATCTCTGCAGATAAAAACCTCGTCAATTTAAAGCAATACTCAGAAACCATTACATAAAATCTGACCTAACAAACTGAATTAAAACCCCCATATTTTGAGGTAAGGCCCTTTTCCAATTTGCAGCATTTTAAACACTTTGTTTTTCGAACAACTTTATTAATGGCTAGTGTAATATGTTCTTGAAATGGGATACACAGGAAGCTCTGACAATTCAACATATGAGAAAACAGGAACAGTTCCAAACTAGCAGAGAGTCCCAGGCAAACCAAAGATGGTTTTTTTGCACTTCTCCACTCTATTACGTGACTGAGATTATATTCTGCAAAGCTTCTTTTTTTTAATGATTGCAAAATTTATGAAGGCGCCTTCTCAATTCCCATTTTCTCCTAACTAGTAAAATCCACAAATATTTTAAAATTTTATAAAGGAAAATTTAAGCCAGAGTTAGACAATGTTACTGTGAAACAGTTATTTTACCCAGAGCAAAAGGCAATTTTTTAGAACAATATTTCTAAATAAGTGAGGAAATGTTAAATCCTTTCAGAGGCCTCACATATATTTTCTGGAGTCTCCCAAAGGAGTTATGAGACAGACATTCTACCCTTGGAAGATTAAAGGTGTTGGGCTTCCTCAGGAGATGAAAAGGCAGCAGCAGGGAGTTGTGCTGGTATTTAGGGGGCAGGGAAGTAACACAGCCCAATTGGAAAATAGAAATTATTAGTGACATGTCCCCTGAAAACAATGACATTTACCTGCTGGTACATAGAGGCTCATATAGAACTTGTTAAACTATTCCTTCCTGAGGACAGTTGAGCCATTCAGCGAGATTACAATGAAACCAGTACCTGCACTATAAACCTCTACCTGAGTACTTTGTTGATCCTGTTTTCCAACGATTTAAAGACTCAAGCAGCATAACCTCCTTCATTATTTCACTCTGAATTATCCACTTACTCCTTCTACCTTATGTTTTTCCAAGAACAAATGATTTATTTGAAAGACGAAGACGGCTGCCCACAAGTCTGTCATTCAGCCCTACATTTCCTACTCCAATGCTCCAAACCCAGTGATGCTGCAACCCACTCAGAGCTATCTCCCATTTAAAATATCACAATCAAGCCGGTATTACATGAAAATGATTCTCAAAACTCAATCCAATTCTGGTAGAAGCTAAAATTTAATAGACCCAGGGGAATATTTTTATAAAGAATATAGCATGCTTTATAAATTACCCCGGCTCTCTGGAGGATTTACTTAAACCCTTGAAGTAATTTTATCTTCTAATCTTTTATTCTTGACTTTCTCATCAATCACATACCATCAGTTTATCAAATTCAATTATGTAATCAGAGCTCACTAAATATTCCCTGAAAGCAGAAATGAAAATAAAATACTGAGCAAAGATTCCATGAAGAGAGGTAGCAGTAAAGCTTTGACGACTTTGGCATTTCTGCGGCAGAGACTGATCCCACCTCAGACATGATCGAAAGGGGACTGCACCCTCAGCTTCACATCTTGATGCCGGAATGGGAAGCAGAACTTTAAACTGAACCTCCAAGGACAAGTTTGGTTGTTATAGGACATCCCAGGAAAACAGGAAAAGTGGCAGGAAAAATGAAAGCCATCTTAAAAAGAACTGGAACTGAGGGATGGAAGATACAAAGGTATGAGATACTTGCACTTTGTTAATTAACTAAAGGAAGGGCTCACCATAAGGGTAACCTTGGCCAATCAAGGGGTTAGAAGCCATGAGAGTATCTCAGTTTTTATTCTCTCAAAGGACAGAATAAAAAGCTACTAAAAAGAATCAGGGATAATGAAACACTGGAATGAATATGCTCAGCTAAAATTGTTTTCTGCCTACTAGAAAAAAAAAAAAAAAAGCAAGCATTCAAGCTTTCTTCTTGTTGCTTTCTTCTAAATGCTGAATGTGTTAATGCTTCCAGTCTCTCTGGCTCTTTGGCTATGCTGATTTAAAAATGAAAGTAAAAATAATAATAATAAAAAAGTCTGATCTGCAAGGGCGAGTGAAAGGATACACATCTACACATACATACAGCTGCTACAAATTTTCATTAAGTCTGCTTACCAAAGTCCTAACATCCTGACTAGTATCCTTAAAAGAATAGTGTAGATTTATTTTTATGTAAATCTCAAGAAAAACAGGATGGAATATGCCAAAATTATCTGGAAAGTAGCTCCCAAACATGTCTGCCTTGCTTTTGTGCATCACTAAACTGCACGAGTTCCATTATACTGCCAGGTTGGCCCATCTATTTTCTTTCTTTGGTACATGCAAAGATTAGATGGATTTTTATCTCAAAATATAGTTTCAGGACCTAATTCAACAATGCCTAGCAGACGAGATGTGTCACAGAAAAGCCGAGAGCTCGCTCGTACTCTCTTCTCCCTGAAAATCATGTTCAGGCACAAACTTACAAATACAATATGCAAGAGGAGAAGGCATTCTTTGACTGTACAGAGGGCATTAAAGCAAAAATTCCAAGAGTTGCTACTCATTAGTTTAGCAAGGGAACCTAATCTTGTAAGGGCTGCACAAATGAACAAGACTTCAGAAACTGAGGAGAGAACCATCTCAGGGACCTCAAACATACCCTCTAATAAACCCATGAATGAAATTTGGCTAATGATTCCTAGTCCTCTAACAGCTTACATTGTAAAATACATAAACCAAAGTCAGATTAAATAGACCTTTCAATTACTGCAAGGTGCTACAAGATCTTGAAATCAGTCCTGCAGTCCTATCCCTCAGGAATTCGTGTATTTTAATTAAAGATGGAATTAGATCTTGAACACCTCTATCCTGCCGAGGAAAAGGAAGTTACCGTACTCCAGAGAAGTACCACAACACCTTCAACAGTGAAAAGCGCTGCAACTACCCTGGTAAAATCTCAGTATTATCTCCAGAAATGTCAGCTATCAACAGTTACAGGTAAAAATCACGTGTTTACATCTTAAGAAAAGCAGTTACTGTGATCTTGAGCACACTGAGAGGAAGAATAACGTAGTGAGTGCAGAGAACAGGTTAAGAGATCCCCACTGCCATTACTATTTGTCTTTCTTATGTATCTCTACTTTTAAGTAATTTTTAAGTGAGCCATTATTGCATGTTAAAAGTAGATTAACCTGTTCATAAATGAGCCAGTCAGAGCAAATACAGCTCAGTCACTAAGAAATAGCATTTGAGCAGCTGTCTTTCGATCCCTCACTTCACCCAACAGATATGAGATTGAAAATAATTTTTTCTGAGATTCATTTTTCAGTAAACCCAAATAAAAATACAATTGGTTGATTAAAAGCCACACCTATATTGATTTTAGTTTATTAGTCCCTAGTCAATGCACGATGTGCATCATCCTGTCTGTGTGTATCTAAAGCTAAAATCAACTGACACAGAAAAATAAAAAACAGACCATCTCAGAGGAACTTTCCAGGAAAATGAGATGAGATAAATAATTTACATAGGGAGGCTGAAAGATCAGCACAGGAGAAGAGCAACAATACAGAACTGCTTTTGCTCTCCCTGTTTGCAAGGAAAAGGGATGTGAGCCATCTTCAGGCAGGTTAATGATAACTGCCATAAAAAGAGCATTTTAAACGATCTGTCTAGAGGATTGAATGCTTAATACAGAAGTATAGTGAAATTAAAAAGGAAAGTAGAGTCAGGAAACCCAAAACCCATACTGAAGACAGGAAGAATCTTTTCAGTAATCCAAAGAAAGCAGGTACAAGTAGGGACAGCAGAAGCCATCAAGAAGAGATAAAAGCCGGTCTGTGACTTTCACAGCTGGGTAGGAGCTGCTCTGTTCTGACTGACAGCCTTCAGGGGGATCCGGACCATTTTCTTCTTATTCCCAACCTGGATATAGGAAAGATTTTTCCTCTTTTTCCTTTTCAAAAGGATATTACAATCTTAGTTCCTGATACGCAGGCATACGTCTGGATGCAAGTTGTATTCCCTTGTTGAAATGAACTTCAATAGTTTCTATAGCGTAAGAATAGCGGAAGAATTATTATATAGTAAATCTTGGGAAATGCACCAAGACGTCAGATTGAACTCAGATATATTTGAATCAATCTTCTTTTGAATTCAAACCTTCTAAAATGCATTGGTGAGACACTGTGAAAGTTAGAACATGATCTATTCATAAACTGTCAACAATGTCAAACATACATTAGAGCATTCAGTCACTTTAACCATATTGATTTGCAGGAAGGCTATTCTACCCAAACTATTGGATATTTGAGATTCAAATTTTCTTGGTTGGAAGTGTGACATAAATCACCAAGTACAACAATTAAATTTAAATTGCATTTTACCTCATTCTAAGCCTGGATTTGAAAGGATTGATGCATAACAGTGAACATTTCATTAAAATATCAGGTTATTTTTCAAATATACTACCGTAGTTAAGAATTTTCACACAATGGTATAAAACATTTCCTGAACTTTTATCAAAGACAATATCTGATTTTATATTGGAATAATACTGAAGCAACTGTATTTAAATCAGTCGTTTTTCCTCAATTTCATAAGTCAAGTAAATGAGCCCACACTGCCCTTTTTTTGTCCTCCTATCAATAAGAAAGATAACCTGCTTGTTCAGTACCCCTACTATAATCTCTAAATGCAAATAGAATATCAGCTGAGGTTGATGGATAGTGCTTTTAAAGGTTTAATTGGGGATGGAATGAAATTGTTTTAGAACTCAGCAATTTCAGTGAGGAAACCTACATATTTCTAGAATAAGTGACATTTATTTCTTTTAAATGCACAGTCACTGGGAGACAAGATTTCAATGGGTAACATTTTTTGCCTTGAATAGGTCAAATAACTAATTGGCAAGTTAGTTATTGGGTAATTGCCAATCATATATTTGATTGGGATGGAAGAAATACTGAACTGCAGATTGCATACCTGTTGCACACCATCCCAAGAGGAAAACTAAACATTCTGTAATGTATAGTTATGATTAGCTTTCAACAATTCAATAGAACGGGAGTCCCAAGTGGCAAGAATGAGTGTTTCACGCTGATAGTTAAGTAGATTTAATTAAAAATTCTTTTTTTTTTTTTTTTAAATTGAAGCATCAGTTGTCTATCTCAGAATTACCTAAATGGCACTGCAGATTCCATTTTGCTTCTAAGCTCCTCACTCCTTGACGCAAACAGATAAAATGTTTTTCCCAAATCTTGACTAATACATCCTATTGTTTAAAAGAACAAACATCAGAATTCACTCCCTTTGAAACTTCTACAGTTCCAAAACACACCCCACAAAATTACTTGCTGCAGGAAAACCTGTTCTAATATTTCCAATGTTTCTACCATGTTTTAAGGCACAGCCAATTCCTGTTATATCTCTGAGGCTTCTTCCATTTTTCCCTACAAACTGCTTTAGGTGGACTACAAAAATGTATTTGCATGTTAGGCTGAGATGAGACACCAGAAAAAAACAGAGCAGTTTTTTTTTACGATAAAAAAGAAAATCTTACTATCTCTGGTTGCTTAAAATTCCCAAAACATAACATTCTTTGCATTCATAAAATCTACTCCCTAACACAACACTCTGCCATCTACTTAAAGATCCCTTTCAATCACTCCAGGATCACATCTTGAAGAAAAATTCCCTTTTGAGAAAAGATTTCCTGAGTTTTATTAGAAACGCTCAAAACAGAACTGAAAAGAGGTGGGTCTGCAGAAACACAAAAGACAATTTTTACAGGATCTGGATTCTGACAGGAAAAAAGACAGTGGTTGGTAACATCACTGCGTTTAAAATTCAACTCTCCTGGTTATCCCCAAATATACTGGGAAAGAATTTCACACATGCAATTGTATCTTTCTTTTCTTAAAATTGATCTCTAGCAGACGAGCCAAGGAGAAAAACAACCCCACTCCCCACAAAAAAAAAAAAGAAAAAAGAGTTGATACCATTTTAACTGAGCCTCAAGCAGCTCCTGATGTATTAACCTAAAGTCCAACTAAGGTTTCCTTTTCCCATTTAATTTCCACACCTCATGTTTTAGTTCCACTTTCTGACCTCCTGTAATACTTCAGTTGAGTCAGGACAAAATAAATACTGGTTTATTGTATATCAGAAGGCAATCACAATCCACAGTTTCATGAATTCATGGAATATCTGCTGTAAGATTAAAAATCATGAAGCTACAGATGATGTTCTTATGTTATGTTTAGTGCAGCTCATCCTTGAAAAAAGGCTGCAGAATTATTTTTGAAAACATCCAGAATGATATCTTAAAGATATCATGTACTGAGAGAAAAAAAAAAGACATAATAGTGTACGAAGTGAACAAAGAAAAGAGAACCCATTAACTATCAAAACCAACCCAAACCTCCAAAGCAATCTGCAGCCTCTCTGGGCTGAATTTGGTATCGAAGCAGAACCTCCATGATTTTTATATTCTCTTCGTATCCCCTGATGTTTAGAATCACAGAATTGTCAAGGTTGGAAGTGACCTTTCATACATCAAGTTGAACCATCACTCCAACACTGACAAAACCACCACTAACCTATGTCCCTCAGCATCACATCTACCTGTCTTTTAAATACCTCCAGGGATGGCAACTCTATCACTTCCCTGGGCAGCCTCTTCCCAGGCTTAATAATCCTTTCTGTGTAAAAATTTTTCCTAATATCCAATCTAAATCTCCGTCGGTGCGACCTGAGGCCATTTCCTCTTGTCCTATTGCCTGTCACTGGGGAGAAGAGACCAACCCCTGCCTCTCTACAAACTCCTTTCAGGAGGTTTACAGAGACCTGCAGACCTCTGGAGGAAATAACTTGCTACTGTTCAAATCTGGACACACAGTAGGTAGAAGTCAAAACTTCCTTGCAGAAACAGAATCCGAATCTAGCATGATTTCCTTCGTTCTCTTAATGACAAAGGAAGCTACTGTTGCTATGACATAATCTACAATCTTTGGCCACTCTGTGCACTGATACCCGTAGCCATGAAATAGTCCAACTGATACCAGGGTGAAAGCAAGATGAAACCATACAGAACGTTTAGCAGAACAGAAAAAACCATAAAAATGCTATCCACGAGTTCGTCCTTGGTGTAAGAGGCATTCTCGGTTATTTTGTAGAAGACAAATTCAATCTAAAAGGTAAACAGCTGACGAGTGTCTGGAAGTATCAGAACAGAAACATGAGTGCAGCAGAAGGGAAAAATGGCAAAGAAAAGGCACCGCCGGACTTGAAAGCCATGGAAGGCCACTTATTTATTATTTCAAGGAGGGAATTATTTCTAAATAGCAAAGCAGCTATGAATACCCACAAAAGACATAAACACACATCTCTTTTGATGAAGGGGACTGAAGGGGAAATGATTCATGCAGAAATCTTTGTTAAAAACAACGCCCACCCCTTACCACTATTGTTATTTTGTTTACATGTAACTTGTAATTTTCTTTTTTTGCCCTTTAAACTTGAAAAATGTAAATAGGTTTATAAATTGGGTAAGGCCTGCCTCAACAAAGCCAATTCAAAGGATCTCAGTGGTGGTACTGAATCCAAGGGTGGTTAATACAGGCTCATATGCTGTACTCAGCAGAGACAGGACTGTTCATGTCCCTACCTGATGCTGAATTAGGACAAAAGCACAACTGAAGGTCACAGAACTCAACTGAAATATTCCCATTGTCTTAAGCAAAGTCTGGAGCAGGCACCTAGTTAGTGCTTGAGTAGGAACAGAAGCACAAAGTGACCCTTGCAGAGCTCCCCAAGTATCTCATTGTGGAATTTGTGCAGCCAAGTGGTTGTCACGGTGCACAGGGACACGCACCTTCACACACTGTCATGCAGAAGTTAAGAAGCCCTAATTAAGGGCCAGATTAAAGGCTCTTTGAAAACCTGACATAAATTGGCTCCCTTAATTTTGTCTAATATCATCACTTATTTCTGTGTCTCTTACACCAAACCCTTTCAAAACTATCCAAGTGGAATTCTTTCCCCACCTCAGGGACAATACACATATCTAGAGACTACAGAATTATTTTCAACAAAGCGGACGAAACACATAATTTCTTCTTGTCAGAAGTCAGAAAAAACATATCACTGTTCTTGAAAACATAACTCAGCTTGACATATCTGAAGGCAAAAAAAAAGGCGTTAGTTTATTAATCTGGATATTATATTTAATTTTCTTTGGGTTATAAATAAGCAGCAAGTTAATACTGTTTTCAACTTTTGACAGTTCTAATGTTAATTACATGTACTGGATTTTATAAATCAATACTTCTTACATAAAGTGTTATTTAACTTGCCAAGTGTAGGAATAGATCAATGCATTTACTGTTCTCGCTAACGTTGATGGATGACATGCCTCAAAAGGATATATAAAGGAAAAATAAAAGATTTATTTATAAGTCAGACAGGGTTAAACCCCAGTTAGGCAGAAAGGGAACTTAAATAGTGTTTTGAAAATGATGGTATAACTTTATTAAGGTTTGAGAGGTTTTCTTGTTTTGATTTTTTGAGGGTTTGGGTTTTTTGTGGTTTGATTTTTTTGTTTTTTTTTTTTAGTTTTAAAGCCAAGGCCTGAAGGTATCATAAGCAGATTGTTCTGTGTATAGCACTATTATATTAACCCTGTGTATCCTATAGGAAGTAGGAGCACCTCCCAAACTTTAAGTATATTTTCACTGAAGCACCATATTCCTGTGTTCAGCACACGGGAACTCTACCTAAACTATTTGCAAACATGCTACAGTTAATGGGCTTAAAATTTTAAAGGACGTACTAGTAAAATTGTGTTTGTAAATCAGCTTCAAATTTTCAAACTGTAATAAAAGCAACCATTCAGTTAAAAATCATTCTAAGAGCTTGCACTAATGCACTTGAGCATCTTGAAGGGATATACTGCTCACAGTGTTATTCATTATTTATTTGTGCCATTTGTAAAAGAAGACATTAAGTATGTTAAAATTAGGAAATTCCAAAGAACTGAAAACTATTACTCTGTATGTAACAACAGCAAATCAATAAAATATTGGTTAAAACCCATTATCAGAAGTGTCTATATGTACAGAATGTATAATTATGTACTGAAATAGAATGGAAAATTGTTTTCCTTCTAGTATGGATAGATTTCTCAGGACAGAAGTAATAATTACCCAATACATTATGTCCAAATCCCAGAACAGAGAATAAAGTCCTTTTACATAAAAAAAATTATCATCAGGAGGAACATTTTAAAGTTACAAAAGTTTAAGGAATGTACACTTGAAGAAGTGCTACCCTTTGGAAGTAATTAACGTAATCATTATATTTTAGTGCAATTTATCTGACCAGAAAATAAAAAGACACCTCTGTGTTCCATCACCACAACATTAACTTAAGCACAAGTAGGCGCTACTTCATTAGCTCCGTTTCTCTGGACAATAGTCACAAGAAGCAATAAATAATGACAATCATCTACTAGTCATGTCAGCATGTTTATGAAATAATTAACAAAAAGGAAGGACTGAAAAAGAGCGCTGAGTCTAAGTCAAAGAAAAAAGACAAATAATAAAATTTCCCTCAAAGGCAGTTGGAAAAAGATTAAATCTATTTAATCAAAATTTTTGAAGCAATAAGAATTAAACCACCTGGTTTAGTAGCAAATTCATGTCTTAGAGGACAGTGTAATACCTTTAACAAGACTGCAAATTGATGCAAGAAAAGTCAGGAGGTTGCCTTCAGAGTTTGAGTGTTTTGTCTCATAGGATCAAACAAAAGATTTCCCTTGACAAAACTCATTCTTCAAAATTGTTACAAAAAGCACGAGTATAAAAGAGAGCTTCACTGCTTTAGGTGAAGCTTGGGTTTGTAAGTTTGCTAGAGGTTTGTGCGAGCCCTCAGTCACCTTAGAGAGACGAGAAAATATGATGTGAGTGAAATGTGAGCTATCTGTACACCTAACCTTGCGTTCAACTTGGACCCGTGAGCCAGAAGGCAGGAAGAGCCATGAGCCACTGGCCCAGAGCTCCAAATCACGGCACTTTCTGGGGGAAATACAGCACAAGGCTTAGCCCCATCTCACTGGTGAATAAATACACAAGCCTTTAAAGAAGAAAACAACCACCCACACTTATTATACTCTATCATAATCCTGTTCTCATGTAATCCAACTCAGAAGCACCTATCATCTCTGCCGGAGCCTAATCAAAGAAATAGAGATAGATTTGCTAAATCCTGCTTAGCAGTGTAAGACAAATGAAGAGCAAACCTCTACTCTTTGCTTTGGACCTTGATGACCTGACAATACTGAAGCTGTATATTCAACAGGAATATGGAATGAGCCTGAACCTCCATCCACAGGAACTCCTGTATCCTGTAAGAGGGAAGCCCTGGGCGGGTTTACAAGGCATATAAAATTGCTCACTGAGGGAAACAATCTGCCGATTTAATTCTCTGCAGGATTTCACAAGTCCCTCCAGTCATCTGTTTCTGCTGTATACATTCACATACATCATCAAACTGACAATTTAGAAACTAGACCAGATGGATATATAACCCAAAACATTGTTGTTTGTGAAATCTAAAAGCTAATAATCAAAATAATTTCCTTTATTAAACTCCGTGGGAGAAAGGGACAAATATAGTTGATGTATTACACATATTTACCAGGAGTGCACGACAGGACAATACAGACTGAGGTTATTTTCACCAGGCTCCACCAGAGAAAAATGTTGATAGCAGAAATGTTCTTCCTATAAAAAGCAAATTATTGCAGGACAAAGAAAGCAGGAAAGGGCATCCTAAATGCTTTCCTTGAGTAGATAAGGCATGTTATTCTTTTTTCCCCAGAGGAAATAATCACATTCTCTGAAAGGACTGGCAACTTCAAGTTATTTTTAAACAAAGAGCAGTTCTTTGTCTAACACCAGCACTAACTTGTTTTAGGAAAGCAATGGGTGAGACCAGATCAACAAAGTCAGCTTCACCTTTCACCAGACACTTAATGCCAACCCAGCTGGAAAACAGCCTGGGCTATTTGAGGCTGAAGATTCACAAATTATACTCACTGCTCTCCCTCTTCTGGCTCTGCAATTCCTCACATCTTTAGATACAGGACAAAAATGTATCAATATATACTTCCTGGGTTTTCCAACCTAAAGCTTTACAATAAAATCATTTATCTGAAGTTCATATGAAAACATTCCAAGTCTAACAACAGAAAAATACTTGTACAAGCAAATTACAGAAACGGAGTCCTCTAGAAATACCTGGAAAATGGTTTCCTAAGTATCAAAAGGGGATTTACAAAAGCAAGGAAATCCTGTAGCTATTTGCTCAAAACACAAAACGCAGGTTTTTATAGATTAGCAATTCTGGAGGAGGTCACTGAACCAGAACACAGTCATAATCCTTTAGTGACACTCTGATACATAAAGCAAACAAACCTCCGTTTGCAAGTTCTAATTGTGAGGCAGAACGCACACGCTCTGCAAAGCAGGAATTAAAGCCATCCCAGTAAATGAAGTTACTGGGCAGCCTCCTGGGCACTTCTCCCATGTTATGAATTAGAGAAAAAGAAGGAAAAAGTGCACAGAAGGTACCTGTTCTTATTCTGAAAGGAATTAGCATCTGAATTGCAAAAAAACCCAAGAGAAGAGTTTGGCCAAATATCATTTAACTTTCTGGCGTATATTCCCAATACTCTTCAGTTATTATTTTAAGAGGTTATCACAGAAATACTCCTATTCATAGACTTTTCACAATCAGAGCCTTCATTAATGGAGTTTACGAAAATGTCTTTTCCTGGTATAGATATTAAAAAGCTTGTTTACGGAGTAGATCTTCTGAAATACATGCTCAACCAGAAACCCTTAAAAGTAAATAGACTGAAATGCTGGCACATTATTACTGGCTCATTAGGAAGCAAATTAGTTGTTTTTCTCTTTGTTTAGCAATACTCAACAGGTACTTACTTTGACACCGTTTTAATGTGAAAACATATTAAATTAACATGTTCCATGGCTACGGGAAACATTTATTGGAGAAAGGCCAATCCAGCAGCCTCACAACAAAAATGGTAATTTCTATATTAAAGTGATATACTTTAAATTACATAAGACATTTCTTTACACGTGCTTCTTGCCAACCAATTCTATCTGAGAAAAGCTGATAATTTCTACCCTTCTACTTTATATTACAATATACCTTAAATACATTGTTTTTATTAAAATACCAAAATAAAATTAATACAAATGGTATCCATGACAAAAAAGCATGACCAGAGTTGACCTGCTCCTCTGTGTATGCAACCAAATAATGAAAATTGTGTATACAAAGTTCAACAATAACCTTTGTTATTTCTCTTCACTATGAATAGCACACAAGCCCTATTAATAGTCAGCCTAAATTAGGATTAACATAATATTTATTTAGTTCAGACTTTTGGCCTTTAGTTTATATCAGTTTAGAAGCAAACCGAAGAAGTGCAATAATGGCAAATAAAACAATGAAGCAGTAAAAATAGCATGATGAATGATTAAAATATATTGTTCTAGTTGGGAGTCAACAGGGCAAGTGCTTTATAAAAATTACGTTTTCCTTTGACAAAATCAGTACAATACATGCTGGTACAAGCAATAAAAAAAACCCTCCCATAAAACACTTCCGACTTCGCTTTCCATTTTAATGGCTGGAGGCAAAATTCAGAATACATTTGTCAAGTTGATATTATCAACACAACAGGGGCATGCCTGACTTGTTCTACATTTGTTCTAAAAGTTCACTTTTAGAGGCCATCAGCCAAGAAAGGAGAACACAGGAAGCTGAAATCATTCATACAGGTAAGACACAGAAATATACCTTCAAATATTGAAGAGAAGTTTCAGTAAATATTATCACATATTACTCTGCAAGGCATCAATCACATTCAGTTTAACATTAAAGACCAACCAATCTGAAAATTAAAGGTGATTCGTGCTCTCTCTTTGCTCAGTTTAATGAGACATTCTAGTCTGATCTGTGACAACTCTGCCAACATCTTTAACTTTTTTCCTGACATCCAAAATTGATTTCAAAGACATATACTTGAGAAGGCAAGAATACTACAGAGAAGGACATAAGAAAAGCATTGTAAAAGAGAAAATCAAATGTATAGTCCTATCTTTCCCCCTCCCCACCACCACTCCGGTACTTAAAAATCATCTGCATTATTAAATAACTGAAAGAAAATTCCATTCAATATTCTTAAATGAATCAGAATCTATCTTGTGCCTTTGAAATGAATACCAGCCAAATATATTAAAAACAATTCTTTGCTGTTATACATTGTTCATGTTATATTTTTGTTCTTTTTGATAATACCTGGACAAGGTTTTTTCACATACTTAGTGAAAGCCTATTCTTTCATGAAAATACATGCCATTATCCATAGATTTTTTTCATTTTAATTTCTTAGATTTCTTTTTTTCCCCCGACTGAAATTTATAGAGAGAACAAATGTATTACAAAAATTAGGAAAACAATTTCTTGAATTGTGTAATTCTATGATTTGCCCATAGATTGAATGGTTAGTAGACCTAACTGATAAAAACAATATTCACAAAATTATTTAAATGTCAAAAAAAAAGCACCCAACTCCTTATTAAACACACACTGTGCAAAAAAAATGCAATGAAACCCATGCATTGAGGCCCAACATTAAGAACCGCTACACAAGACTATCGCTGTAACAGAAATTACCGTATCATCTAATGGATTTCCAGGATAACAGAATGGGTTTGGGCTGCTTACTTTTTAACGAGGGCACAATGATGCTAGGGCAAGAAGCTCCACTTTGGCACCAATACAGTGCTTGTAAGAGAGGGATTTCAACAGCTGCCCTGTACAGATGGTTGCTTTTACTTACAAAGCTTTGAACTGAAGAAAGATTAAATCTATGGATGAGGGACCTTTACCTTGCTGCTTTGCTTGCATAGTTGGCAGAGGAAAAAATAGCAAAGATAGATTATAATAAATGTCTCGTTTATATTACGCACACAGTATTTCTTAAACGTACAAAACACAATGTTTATTTGATTTTAGCAGCACGTGGTTTCCACTGAGCACCCTGGAATTCTTCTGAAAAGAATTTCAGCTTTCCTGAATTCCCGTCAGAATGTCAAGTATTTAAAAAATGGAAAAACCAAACAAATACAAATTACACACAGGAAAAGAATCTTGAGTCAGAACTAACCAGTACAAAAGCAGAATGGCACACATTGCATGACTAATGGTACACGTCTTTGTTCCAAGGTAATTAATCCTATTTTTCATTGCAAGTTGAAAGAGTCATTGCTGGGAAAAGTGCTGGTTTTCTTTAAAACAAGGCATAATAGTGAAGGATTTGGTTTGCTGTGTTGACATAACCTTAGTAAACAGCAATAAACACTATTCAGTGAAAACGTATTTGTACCAAGTTCACAAAACTTGGAAACTCCTGTGAATTTCTGACCTGAGGTTTCCTTTGGGAAAGCCAGTGAGAAAGAGAAAGTCTGTTCACCAGACTTTTTAAAGATCTTGGTGAATTCCTTGGTTTACTACAAGTGTTTACTGCAAATTGTTGTCTGATAACAGCTGTTCATGTCACGAGAATATCCCGCATCAGTAACGGACGTTTTTTTGAGCCTTAAAATTGGGTATCAATACATTAGATAAAGAAACTACAAAATCCATGGCAGCTATCACACAACTTCCAGCCTTTTACTTCTGAGTGCTTCTAGTGCACACCAAGGTTCAGAGGAAATATTAATTAATTCTATTCTGGCAGCTATATACTATTTGGAAGCCAAAATGGAAGAAATCTGTGGACTTCTAAGGCAAAAATTCATGTTAAATTGTACAAGGGAATTTGAGAGCTCTAAATTCCCTCAAGAGATTTAAAACCAAAACTGATCTTCTGATTCTCAATGACATTTAAAGAAAAATACTTTTTTTTATAAAGAGAAGTGAAACAATAAAATGCTACTGAAGCACAAAAAACCAAAATTCTGGAAGTCAAGGAAGTCAACCTATTTGTGTATGTTTTGGAATTATAAACTTTGCTGGAAACTCAAACCAGTATGTTCTTCATCTCCTTACAGTAAACAAATACAAAAACAAAGCAAAAGCTTTGAAATACAGTGTATTTCTCTGTCTCAGTGGGTCAAGATATTGGCACAACTGATCTTTAACTAACTAAGAGAAGCACATTTAGCAATTTCTTCTAATTTATGATTACATTTCCCATGAGGAGATTCTAGATCAATTGCTTTCGTGGTAACTATGCCAGGAGAGCACACAGTGGCTCCTTCCTTATAAAACCCACTTGGAGGGCTCAGATTGTAGCATCAGTTTATTGATAAACTGGAATGTTTTTGGAAACGTGAGGAGTTATGGTTACATCTTTGTGTGTATCCTGTAGGACACAAACCTCAACAGATCACCCTTCTCCTCCCCTTCCTCGCTCAGGAGAACACAACTCATTTCAGGATGGACTGACTGTGAATGCTGTTGCTTAAAGTCTCCCATACTGATAGAATTTGAAAATCACAATTAAGAAACCATTCAAATCCACATTTTCTCCTCATTGTTCAGGAAAAAAATGCTGCATCAGTGGTTCCACGTTTTCCTTCTGATCTATTCAACTCAAACCTCTTTTTTGTAATGTCACTGTGCCTTCAGACACCAACTACCATCGATAAAGCTATGGGATGTACCAAATAACTGCACCTGCCTCATCTACATCATCAACCATCTGGGAACAGACATCCACTTCGCATTTCACTGCTTACTGAATGCTTCTGAAAGTGAACTAAGAGACAGGGAAGGTACCAGACATCTTAAAAGCCAAAATAAAATTACCCACAGCAACTACGCGAATAAAAAGACCAACCTCCTCTTTTATTCTGTAGGTATCATCAGGGATAAGAATTATAAACTATTTATATTGCACACTTCTAATAAACAGTGTTGGATCATTAATGAAAATAAGCTTCACGAGTTCAAAATAAATCTTTGTGTACACATTATTTTAAACCTTCGTAATTCATCTAAATCAATGCAGTTTTTCATTTTTGATGGCAATAATGGGTTTGCCATATATTTCTCTATGCAAGAAAACTCAAACTATTCATTCTTGTTCAAGCTTTCAATAAAAAATTTACCCTCAAGCACAGATCAGCATAAAACATTTCAGCTCAAAACTCCAGCAATTAAGCAAAAGTTTTCCGCAGCCAAATATGCCCTATAAAATGTAAACATACATAGGCAAAACGAATTGGAGTAGCTACACCATGATAATAATATAGGTTTATGTAACAAGATGCACATTTAATGCTTTCATTCTTCTTAACACTTGCTCTCTGTCCATTACCCAACACTAAAAATAGACTTTTTTCTATCTCTGAAAATTAGACATTCCAGTCACTAAATTAAGAATGTCATTAAAAATAATCATCTCTTTCACAGGAACCTTTGTTGGGCTAAACAAGCTATTTAAGGGAAAAAGTAATAACAGTGTATCAGCTCTACCTTCTCTCACTGATATGATGATTAGAAGTTACATACATAAATATATATATATACACACCTCAATGGAAACATTATGAATCCGTTTCTCATCAAGGGCTGAAATTACACAGGAATTCATAAAGAAATAAATCAATCTGGATCAACAGAGTCCACAGCAAGTACTGCCACTGCTTGAAAGAAATCAGTAGTAAAACAAAAGATGCCTCAAAGCTCCCCATGCTTTGGAGAACTGATGGGGAAGCTGCAGGAAAACCAGCTCCATCAATTTAAACTGCAAAGAAAGAGGAGATCAGCAGAGACACTGTGTACATTTAACACAAGAAAGGCACAGAGAGGGGGGTGACTGAGAAATATGCTGGGTGAAATCAGGTTAGCTCAAGATCAGTGGAGAGATGGAAAACAGAGAGGGAGAAGGATCAGAAACAGACTGCGTCCCAAAGGAGGACTCATCTCCGAGATGAAAAAAGATCACAAAATGAAACTTGAATTGTTAAAGGAAAATTGGCTCAAATACTGAAAATACTCCAAAATAATGGAGCGTCATTGTAAATTTTCACAAGAATTTTGATTCTCTGTCTTTAATTCTCCTGTAATACAAAATACACAAGACAATTTCTCTTTGCTTTAACCTGAGACCTAGAAGTTTGCATGGAAATTCCAAAACCCCAATGGGATCACTAGTTCAATTACATTCTTCATAATGTCTCTAGTTTTTAAAACAGTGAAAACCAGTAGGTCTTTAAAAATCAGAAAGAAATAAGCATATATGAAACACAAAATGGATTTACAAAACTACCTTATTTTTTATACGCTACTTATTTCTTCAAGTTTTACAAGCTGTAGATGATATGTAGAGACATTCGTTAGTAACTTCTTTAATTACAGCAACAACTAAGGGCAGACTGGGGGCGGGGGCGCATGTTCTTTGGTTTCTCGCCCCCTTTTTAAATTTGTATTCCCTTTTTCCTGCAGCTGCCATAGCCACTAGAAGCTGCTATGACTATTCCTTTCTCCCTAGTACACACCTTCAAATCCACCCTTGAAGAGAGAATTTCCCAAGTGACTATAATTGTTTCCAAATTAAGAGCCACAAACTGTACTGATATAAAAAGTTCATTTCTTTAACCCCGCTTGAAAAGCTAACTTTCCTCCCTCTTATCTCTCCTTGCCACCCCAAATAATAGATGACAGTCATCTGGTTTATGTTAGACTATCATTCCCAGATCTCTCCTGCTGATTCATTCTCAGCTTTCACAGCACAGGCACGAGTTGTCAGGAAGAGCTATGCTGGCTTCATTTCCCATATGGAATCCAACAGCTGGAGTTCCTTCATTAGAGCAAGCAAAAAATCCTGATACAAATTTAAAAGAGCAAAACAACCCAGTGTCGAACATATCCTCCAGTATCTTAAGTACAACGCCGAAAAGTATTGTAAAGTAAGGGCATTGTTCTGTCAGCCAGGGAATTAATAAAGTCCATTATCTAGGGACATGCTTGTGTCTACAAAATCCCTCTGCTTTCAAATTCCAGTAACTTCAAAGTCTTCACCTTCATTCATGACTCCCCGAGTACCATTAGTACCTCCACATCCCTCTGCCTTCCTTCTTCATCCAATCTCCAGTTGGTTTTTGTCACCCCTCAGTCCCTCCCATGGACACCTAGGCAGCCACGGAAATCACAAGATACAGCACGAGGTTCCCACTTGCTGTTGGGCCAACTGTCTGGTGAGACAGTATGTCAACTACCAAAGATAATTGCTGAGATTATATTTAATGGAAGCAGTAAATTAGGCACAGCTACCAATTTTCAGGAACTTATGGAAAATTAAAATTGAAGCTTCTACCTTAAACAAATGAGAATCAAATTATTTTCCTGTCTCTAGGTTATTCTTAAACAAATCCAATTATTTAACTAAAATTTATTAACTGAACTATCAGCTTTAACAGTCCTTTCAAATTAGCTACTATGAAAACTTTTATCCTTTAAATAATCAACTTTCTGCTAGTAACATTTAAACAGAGTCTGTAATACTTCCCAAGTGATATCGATGATTTAATGGTTTAATATAGTGGCATGGAATTCTTTTCACAGTTTGGATTTTGTTGCTTCCATAAAAACATCTACTTTAACCCAAGATTTCAGAAGTTTAACTATTATCAAAATAATGAGAAAATCTAATACAGTATTATGTAGCTTCAAAGGGGAAACTGCCTAGAATAAAGAAGCTTATTAAAAGGGCCAGAAAGGTTAAACAGCAGGATAGAGAAGGCTCATAAGAAAAGGTTCTTCAAAACATTGAACTCCAAATGACAGAAAGAAAAAAAGAACACAAATCCTTGTGTGGTAAACATAAAAAAAATACAGTGAGTGGATCCCACCCCCTCCATGTCCCACCCTAAAAAAAGTTTCAAGAAAAACTTCATAAGGACAAAAAAAACACGCAAAAAACCCACAGGTAGTTTTTCACATCCCTTTGGAAATTATATATATATATATATATATATATATATATATATTATGAAAGAGACCATTTAACCACCAGTTAATGCTTCTTTTACAATGAAGAGTGACTTGAGAACAAATGATAACCATGACCATTAACTAAATCTTTGCTTTTAAACTGCACATTGCAAGACTGACCAAACATTGTAAGAGAATTATTTAAATATAGATATCTGAAAATTGGTGAGCCACCTACAGATTTAAACTCTTGTGTCTGTGAACAACAATAAGACTCTCCCATTCTAGGTTTAGTTTGATGTTTCCAGACTTCCAGAAATTTCCAGGATTTCCAGGAAACCAGGAAATTGCAGATTTTAACTTCTGTCATGATATTGCAAATTTTAAACAAAAGCTGGCTGTTTGGCTTGTGCAAGATGCTTAGTGACTGCATCCAGTGAACACAGAGAGTCAACAACACAACTTTTTGTATTAATCAGGAATGCTTTTACTGTTAAATGGCCAAAAAGAACTAAACGATAACTTGAAGATTGTTTGATGAGCGCAAAAGCCAGGTAGCAGATGGTACCACTACAGTTTTTCACTCTATCCTTCAAGAGAAAAGACCTGTGTTTTAGCATAAAGAAGTTCTACCGTAGATCTATAGTTAGTATTATTTCTGCTGTAATAATTAATATATCCATATGAAAGATTTTATTATCGCATTGACAGATTCTATGGAGAAAACCAAGTTTGGCAATATTCCTCAATTTTCTACTCCTTTCTTTCATTTTTAACCTTTTTCATCAAACCGACCATAAAGTTTATTCTAGACAAAGATATCACATCTGATATAATTTTTGTGTATGCTGCTTCTTTTTGTTCCAAGAACAAAATCTGAATATTAAAATCCAATGTACTTGTAGTTTATTGAGGTGGAATAATTTGAAGTGGAAGATATCATTAGGAAGACAGCTCTTAGATGAGTCATAATTTTTACCTCAGTTGAGCAAAAACTAACACTGCTGTATTGCCAAATAGATTAAATAAGCAGGATGGAAATCCATGAAAAAATAGCACATCAATATAGAAACAAACAGAACTGTCCTTTAAATATGAAACAGAGGAAAGTACACTATATTTCAGAGGGATATTGATCTTATGAACACTGACGGCCAAGTGACCTAGTGCATTTATTTAAAGGAAGGCTTCAATGAAGTTGCTGGTCTATCTTTTTTAAATTATAAAAAGAAGCTGTAAGACCATGCATGATGAATTGGATAAACTTCTGATGGATGTAGCATATACTTGTGGATCAAAAGATTTAATGTAAGAACTGTAAAACAGTAACTCAGTTAAAAGTCAGAATTGCAAACACCAGATACAACAGTTGAGATTTATCACCAGCCTCCAAGCGCATAATCCATCTCCTTTGTCAAGTTTTAGAAATGACTACCATTAGCAGAGCCTTGGCCTTGGAATTTTGTTAGTAATCAGACGTGGCACCGTGAGTGACGGTCAACATTGACTGATTAGAAAGGAAACACTCAGAGGACGTCATGCCCCAACCAAGTGGTTTGCTACTTCTAGCAAGAGAGTTGAAAATAGTTGGTTTAAGGGTAAATCAAAAGAGCTAGCAAAGGAAGTTTATGGTGTAAGAAGGATCTGGACCTGTAAGTTTTTCTATGCTTTCTGGTTCTTGCTGTGTGCACTTTGTACCTTTAGAAAAACGAGTAATTAATGCTTTGCTTTGGTGATGCTGGTTTTGAGTCATTTACATCATATCGCTAATCACAGACCTAAAAGCAAACAGCTTGCAGATGCCCAATATAACCCAGCATGTAGTTGCAAAACAGCTAGAAAAAAAACAGCCAAAACATCATGTCTGGGAACTGGATAGAGAAGTTTCAGCTGAAAGTGAGAAGAGTGAAAAGGAGTATCACTTGAGGTATGAAACGAGGGGAATCTGAAAGCTTATGAAAGTTTCACCCATCACCGTGACACACCTCATAAGGAAAGACCTAGAACTGATGAAATAATTCTGCACTACAGGCAGGGAACCCTTTGAAATAGAATTATTTCATGGAAATACTACACTTAAAGCCCATCTTCCCCACACAAGCTACCAAGGGGGCTAAGAAATGCTTTAAAAAGCCTGGGGGCTTCCTAGGCCAATTTAATGCAGTTTTGTAGCACAATCTTTTCAAGAAAGATATGCTGCTTTTACAATTAAGCAAGTTACTTTTCCTAGTCTATTATTTATGATTTTAATATAAGGCTTACACTTGTACTATATCATTGCAATCCATATCCTTGAACCATTCTGTCCCATGAAGCAAAACTGTTGAACTGTCTAGCAATTTACCCACTTCAAATTATATTACAAATTCATCTGGAAGTTAGTTTTTATACTTCGATCTAAAACTATTACCCAAGTCTTGTACAATGTAATTAAATAAATTAAACCAGCCCTTGGGGACCTTTTACTCTAAAATGAAATTTCAGATCCAAAGAGTGCCTGTAACCTTTACTGTAACCATGTCTAAAATGCTACTTGTAATTTCACAACTAATCAGATCTTGACAGAAAGGCAGACACTTGTTGATGGAACTCCTCCTTCCCGATATCCCCAAGGATAAATTTGCCACGTCGTGAGTGAAACAAATCCTATTCTATCAGAGCCCATAGTTTAAGAAGGGTATTATAAGTTCTGAAGCACGGCTTCGGGAATAGTGCTGCTCAGTTATAGTAGATGGAGATCACTCACCCCCTGACCCCATGGCTGGACTGGTCAGTTCATTGAAAAAACTTCATATTTTGTGACGTGCAATGTTTTTCTTCCAATTCAGACACCTCAAAATCAGGCTGATTACACTACCCAAGTTAGTAGTGATGAGCCATAAGAAGTCAGTACCAGAAAAGTACAGCTGAACCACTAAAGACCAGCTTTAAAAATGAATCACTGACCTTGTGAATGAAGGCAAATATTTTTTAATCCTACCTCTCAAAATGTATCAATAATCACTTACTGAAAAGCAAGAATTAAGTGAACAAACAGTAGTTTATGAGTCATTATGAAAATATGCAACAAAATATATGCAAAAAGCTATACTCACAATGAACGTAAGCACACAATAAAAAATTGGCTCAAGACAAACACAAGAACCAGTCACAACAGATTTTTACATGACAGCTGAAAATTTCACCTTCTTCTCCCCTTGGTTCATCAATCATATGGTTAACACAGTGGTTCTGCTGTGTGCAGGGGATGTGATTGCACAGTTTGTACACAACAGGAACAGGCGCAGGACAAGACACATGGCAGCCACGTGTGAACTGGTGCCTGGATTCTTCCCTGGAGAAGCATTTAGGGGAAGCTCCAGCATAACTGGGACATGGCACTGGAACTGTCTGAACGTCAGGTCAGACATGGCGATTCCCAAAAGCAAGAAAAGGCTATAATCCACCATTACTGCACCCTCTGATGTTACTTGCTTCTCCTGAGGCATTAGTGTTTAATGGCTGTGAGTGGCTATTGATCAACTACACGGGTTTGTAAACCTGGATATCATCAGCCGGAAAACCGCAAGAGTCGGTAATCACTGCTCAAGACTTTGCATACTTCACTTAACAGGTTTTTCTTCTCATTAGAATGCCTTTTATATGAATGACATTGAGCAGGACAATGCTCTGCCATCTGAAAAATTTGTAATTTTGTCCACTGAAATAGGATCATCGTCTCTCAAGGGCAGCCCCCACCTTCCTGCCTCCGCCTGACAGCCACCACGCTCAGGTACTTCAGTGAAACCCTTGTCTTCAAGGTGGTGCTGCTCAAGGTGGCCCTGTCACTCTAGAAGCAGCAGCTGCATTCCCTGCAGCTCTCTATGAGCCAATTTCCCACCCAATATCACACCACCTTTTTTCTTTTTCTTTTTCTTTTTTTTTACCAATTAGGCAATAGTTTGAAAAAGCACAGTAAATTATTCTTTAACAGTTGGACAACTCAGACGTACTTTGCTAGACTGAATCTTCAGTGATGACTTCATTGAAACTTAAGACAGAATTATCAATAAAAAGGCACTATACAAAAAGAATCCTTATAGAGATTTAAGGAAAGCTCTCTCTCTAATGCAGGTATTTTTATTCTTTCTGGCTACAAAAATACCATACTAGCCATCCTGACACACAAAGGTAACCAAGGAAGTATTATGTCATTTGCAAAAGGTTCACTTCACTAGAGCAAAGTGGGGTTCTACTATTATTATTATTTAATTTCAGCTACTTTTGTATATTTCGGCTTTGAAAGCAACACCACACAGCGTCAAAACATTTCTGATGAATAACGAGCCTGTAACAAGAGTTACAAATGAGGAGATATTAAGAAAGCATTAATTCCTCCATACGAATACTTTCAAAGGTCATCTCTGTTTTCTCATTTCTCCAAGCACGATCCTGCCTTGTCCAAAATACCTCAGGCTTCTATCCCATTTATTTGATTTTGCTACAGACTAGGAAAAACTATAATGCTACAGCAGTTTGATCTCCTGAGCAGATGAATCAATATGTCTGAAGAGCATCACTAATTATAACAAAAGCGTATTCATTAATAATATTATGCATTTTCATGCATAACTGAATTTTAATTTTTCAAAGGCACACCCGAAAGGATATAATTACAGAGCACCTCTATGAATACCACACTCTGATATCAATGCATGATCTCAAAGTGCCTGCATTCAGGGAGGGCAAATATAAACAAATGGATCTGTTGCATTACAGGCAGAAAACTTTGCAGTCAGCACACAGCAAACCCACACCTGCAGGAAAATAAGTAATTTATGTCAAGCATATAAACAGCAACAGCCACTCAAACCCCTCTTGCCAAACCCTGCAGTTTGATTACACCAGGCTCACTAATTAGTAGTTGGGGGTGCATATGATCTTATTTTGCCTCTTATAATAAACAGAAAGCCCCCAGTTTCTCCATTGTTTTAGGCTTTTTGTCCCTATGTTGAAGCAAAATTTTGAGAGGAAGAGTTAGAAAGAGCTTTTTTGATCTCTCAGCTCACTGCTCCTTACAGAGCAAAGCGCCAGAAGAAATGACATTTCACCCGAGCGCCAACAAACCAGGATACTCCGGGATTCGCAGCCTTATCTTTGTAGTTACGATTCAATAATATGAGCACGCTGCCACACAGAAAACAACTTCACTGAAGGTCAGACATGACATAACTCACTAGGAATTAAAGACCTGTATGAAATAACTGCTGCTTCTTACTTACAAATCCATTAAATGGGTTAAAAGTGACTTAAACTATTGAGTCTCACAGGGGTTTTTGGATCTGCCAGGTGATCTTTCACTCACATGGTAACAGCAGGTAACAAGATGCAAAAATTTCTGTGTCTGTTCCCACGTTCTCCAGAGGCTCAGTGCCTCTGTGTGACTTTGTACGGGTTATAACCTCTCTGGATTTCATTTACCCATCTCTAAAATGTGAATAATGCTTAACTTCCTCCCGGGAATTGTGTGGAGGCTTAGAATATTAATCCTGGTAAAGTGCTTTGAAATCAGTGAATTGAAAACAGCAGAAAGCCCCAAGTTTTATCTTGTGAGTCCATTTCTTATTGCCTGTACCTTGTCAAGCTCATACCGAGTTAACTATGATCATTTAAATCACTCGAGCTTCTGTAATAATAACCTTGCCTACTTCAATAATTAAAGAAAATATGATAAAGGTAAAATAAACCAACACTAGGTTTTTCTACTTACAGATGTAGTAAGTAGTGTGTTATTACACAATGCGCTTCCCTTGTGCCAGTGCTGTGTTCAGCACTTCCACTGGCTTCTCCTCCCTGGCCTTCTCCATGGAGATGAACAGTGCTTAAAGAGCCTTCTAAAAGCAATACTCTATTTTATTATGAACCCCTTCTTTAAAATGGTTATGAAGTGGCCTTAGAAAATCTTCTGCTTTGATATCAAAACTTTTCCCTATACATTTTAAGCATAAAAAAACTTAAGTACTCAATTCTATGGAAGGTAGAACATTTTGTTAACAAACTTAGGCATCACTATAAAATGTAAAATATTTGTCTAGTCTCTATATAAATTAATGACCTCATGTACAGAGCTAAACAATAAAAATCAATGTTTTACTAAAACTCTGTTGATGTCAATTATAAATACAGTGGGAATCTGTTAGATTTTTTTTAAAAACCAACAAAGATTTTAAATAAAGTTTAGAATTCACAAGAAGTAGTTATGTTCTGAAGTAAAAACCTGAAGTTACTTTCACAAGAACTGATTGTATTATATTTGTTTCAAACAAACTCAATAAAATGTGAAATGTAATAAAACCTAAAAAAATATTAACCCCAACACTTGCGTTAGGCAACTAGCTAAAAAGAAACTTCATGGGCCAAACAAGCATTCAAATGGGCAGATGACTTTTCCAAAGCTTACTTTAACATTTTAGTACTTTTTTTTTCCACTTACATCATACCTTCATCTGCCTGGATCCCTCCCAAAATTCTTGTGATTCCTGCATGAAAAGGTCAGGAACAGGCGATTTTTTCCACACTTCCATCAGCTGGGCCTTGCTCACCAGTAAAACCACTATAAATGCTCATGAAATGTCAAGTCTTTGCTGTACCCTCACTCCCACTTTGATCTCATGGAATTTCCATTCCTGTTTTGGTTGTTTGGGGTTTTTTTGCTACAAGTTAGCCTAGATAGTCCTCTTCCAACCTTCTCCAGAATATAAGCAAGAGTAAATATGATGAAGTCCATTTTGTACTAAAGCACGAAATGAGCTTATCACGTATGACACCGCATTAGAATCTGGCTGGCTGACAAGAACAACCCCAAATCCCACAAAAAACAAAATCTGCCATTATAGGGACTGTTATGAAAGAAACTGGGATCATTTTGAAATATAACAACCAGAAACATGGACTAAATTTTTCTATAAAGTCAGAAGTTTTGGGATTAGATTTAATAATTTGTTAAACAGATTACCTCAACAATGAAAGAAAACAATCTCAGCATATTAATTCTCTGCAAGCTCCATGGGAAGGCATTCGTCTAAGTTTGCTGTAATATACTTTAAAAGCAGGCTCAGCGTAATGGCAGTTAAATCTCTGAAAAGCAACTCCACATTGTTCTATATTGTTTTACTGAACCCACGGGAGTATGTCTTTCTGTATGTTTTAGTGATGCACACAGCTTTGACGACACTTCAATTATCTCTGGTTGAAATTGAATCTGTTAAGAACACTGTAAACCGAATAATCCAATTCCTCCTAATACACCAGGCTGAATCCCTAAGCCCTAATGAACATTTTTCCTTTTTCATTCCCTCTCCCGAGAGCTAACTAAATTGTTGAGTCAAGAACCTAGCAATTACATATCATTTAAATATTTTTAGTTTATACGCATTCATCATTTGCAAGTGAGGACATGATTGCAGCAGGCTTCCCAACAATGCCATGTAATTTTAATTACCAGAAATCCAACACAGTAGGTGAAACAATGTCATCAATATCTAAAACAATGCACTCAACACGGTTGGCAATATTGGAATTAGAGGAAAACATAGTACAGGCTACGTGCAGGGTTTTTTTAACAATATATACACTGTATTTCATATGTAAAAGTTTAAATTAAAATGAACAAAGAAAACAAACAAAAATATTCTCACCTAAAATTTAAAATTTTTGGTCAGCATATATTCTCTAAGAAACCTGAGAGTCTTAAGTCCAACACAGTATCAAGAACTTACTAGTTTTTAGGAGACTTCATTACTCAAAAATTTCATCACTCATTACTCAAAAATTTCAGAAAACTCAGCCGGACAAGATAATGAGCAACTGAAAAATATTAAAACTAAAAAAACCCCAAAACACTCACAATGAGGTGTTTTCTTGTGCAAAGAAAGCATTTTAAAATAGGGTGAGTTAGCAATCCCAAAATAGTGATCCCAGTAGATAGCGATCTCTGTTTTTGAAGGAAGTCAGACATTCACCAGGTTTCCAAAAACACCTACCCCTACCACCCATTATCCAAGTAAAGGCACGTTACTTTTGACATGAGTAAGTGTAATCCTCATTTATCAATACTTATTTATCTCTAAAAATAAGCTGTAAATCCCAGTAAGTGCCTTTTCATAAACAAAATGCAGAACATTTCGAATAGTACGCATTTGAAATTACTGAAAGCCATTTTAAAAGGATGCAATCTCAAAAAGCATTAGCTTTTAGCTAATAATTTTCAATCTTACAAGTTTCAAAGTACTTCACAGTGCGTTCAGCCTGAGCGGTAAAAGCCACTAATTTTTAAGATAAGTAGCAATATCGTATCTGGGGGGAGAAGTTGGGTAGAAAATTGAAAATCCTGGGAAGCAAAATTGAAGAGTGGGAAGGCTGATGGGAATGGGCTCTCTTTACTGTTAATTTTCTACTTCAAAACAATTATGCAGGAGCTTTCTACAAATAATCAGATCAGCAGGATGACAAGACCCACCTGTTACATCAAGCAACACACACAGAGAGACGGCTTCTCTTTGAAATTCAGCCAGAGTCAGGCAATTAAATAGAATTGCTCTTGAAATGTCTGGGATAGCGCTGTTTTGGAGAATCCTACAAACTGTTGTGGGATTTCAGGTTATTGCTAGAATCAAGGTGATTCAGTGATACAAATTACTGTAGTTTCTCTAAGGTGGCTACTGATTTACGCAAAAGCAAGAGCAAACTGCAATATTAACTTTCAAACAAGCAAAGTTTGTTTCGATCAATATCATTATATTGATCAAAATTTGATTGTACTTTTAATACTTAATACAAACTTCTCCAGGAAGTAATTCCAACCAATATGAAAACATTTGATTTACACAGCAAATATTAGCTGAACCAACAGTAATTGAAAAATACCATCTCCCCAGAGCTGTATTTTCCAAACTTTGATGCTGGAAGATCTTCAAGATAGTTTGATGCCTTTATCCTTGCCCGTTACAGATAAGCATCTCACTTCAGAGAAGAGCAAAACTGTTACCTTTACTTTTGGTAACTGTTTCGGCCCATTTCATCAAGAGATGCATCTTTCCCTGAACTTTTCATTCTATATCATCTGTACACTAAAAACCCAGAGAACACAAACACTGTAAACCAGTCTGGGGAAATCTCCACCCTCTTCCTCGCAGGCAAACTGGAATACTTTGATATTTTTTTTTTTTACATAATGCTATCATTTGATAACCTATGTGAATATCCTATTAGCTTAAATTAGCCAATCACTGTGACTAAGAATGCTCTTCTGCAAAAGAACTTCAAGAACAGATTTTTCTACTCTTTTTTTTCAACAGTCAAATTAATGGATAATCTGATGATACAGCACAATCCAAACAAAGTGTCACAGCATGGGGGTATTAGTTCCAAGCTTTACGGAACTAGAGAACCTTGAGTACAGCAATTATCAGCCACTGAGGACAATAAGAGTGCCTTCCTACATGCTCATTAATTTCATTTTGACAAATGAGTAATGTCAGTAATTTCCACAAGGAGGCATATATAACCTTCTTCAGAAAGTGGACATCATCACTTACTCTCAGTTCTCTTTACCCACAACTACATTTTCCTCAGGCCTTGCTTCTTCATTTACCCCCCAAAAAAGAAAATCTAAACAATTACCAGACTTTCAAAGGAGTCTGGTATCTCATCTACTTTTGTATCATCATTAATTCTGTGCCTTTCATGCTTTAAATAATCTCCTTTCTTCTTAAAGCCTTTCTCACTGAAGTTACATAAATGCTTTTCTAACCATCCATGCCATCTCAGATACTAATACTAGTTCATTGTTTTGCAGGTTTTTTAATATTTTACTTGCAAATTCTACTCTGCATTTGTTCTAATAACGTTCCATTTGATACCATCCCTAATGACACTACAGTCTGCAGACTTCAGTTAACTCCTTCTAAAAGTTTCAGGATTCTACACATTTTCTTGTGAAAATACCAATGTCCCCAAAACCTTTGCACCTTCTGGGTTGGGGGCAAAACTACGATATAGTACAACAGATTATGATTAGAGGTGACTTTTGGCATGGGCAAAATAGTTAACTAACATTTAGCAACTGACTGCTTGGGAAATATTTTCAGTAGATGATACCCCAACCACTTGCCTGTGCAAAAAGCAGCAATACATACTTTCCTGAATACTAATAAACACCTGCAACACAATATTCTGTTTCCATAACCTGACACTTCATTTTCTATGTTTCTTCTTTGGAGAGCATCTTAATATCCCATCTGACTCCTCACACCCACTCTAAAACTCTGCTGAGATCACCTACCTCCTATTACCCACCTTACTTTTGTAGAGAAGTTTTCATTTTGCAGAAGCCTATTTTGCCTACGCTTCCAAGAAACCTTGAGTCAGCTCTCAAAATGATGTCCTTCAGGACTACCCAGTCTGTTTTCATGTTGGTTGAGAGAAACAGTGCTTCCAGAGATCTCCCAGGTAACTCTCTTTCCCAAGGAACACACAAAGTGGCAATAAAAGGACCGTGTCATCATTTTTTGGATGAGACTGAAAAATTAAACCCTAGATATTGATACCAATTAAATAACCCAAAGGATGGGGAGGTCTTTGTAAGAGGGTGGTATCTTAATGAATTAATATTTGGGGTGTCTAACACTTCATGGTTTATCTGAAGCTCAGGACACCAGTCTCTCAGGGCTGTCTGAAAGCACTGCTATACTCAGATTCATCACCTTCAGATTAGAAGGTGCTTTGGAATTGTCACCTTCATCCTGATTAATCCACAGCCTAATAACGTACAATTAATACTTGCTTAATTGCTTTCACTTAAAATTCTCAATATGTGTCCTAGTTGTTCGACCCCAGTAGTCAAGTGCTCAGCGTAACTCTGTGATGGATTTACTTGAAGCCAGGCATCCAGGATACTCAACAGTGATACCCCCAAACTCCCTCCCTTCCAAAGCAGACTCGATCTACACAGGCTCACACGAACTGGAAGGTTTATCAGTGGCCCCATGATTCCAGGTTCTTCTTGAATCTAGAGGGTCATCTATGCTTATCCCACTCCTGTTTGCATTCATCTCAGATCCATCTTTTCCTCATCCAACCTGAACTGTTCCCTCTACATAGCTGACTAATGGCTCCTTTAAAATATATAATTAATCTCATATATACTTACATTATGTAATATTTTATGCACTGCCTTCTTTGCATTGTGACCCCACATAAAACATATTACAACAAATGACACTCAGTTATTCTGTTTTAAAATGTGTGAGACAAAAATCCTCCATTTCAATAGTTCTATCGCAGTCGCAGGGTCACATACCTCAAAAGTGTCTCTCCAGTTCTCACAGATTTTCAAAAGATAGGAAGGAGAATTGGGTCTTTCCTACGCCATCACGGAAATCTTCCCTCTGGAATTTACCATGAGGGTGGTGAGACACTGGCCCAGGTTGCCCAGAGAAGTTGTGGCTGCCCCATCCCTGGAGGGGTTCAAGACCAGGTTGGAGGGGGCTTGGAGCAACCTGGTCTGGTAGGAGGTGTCCCTGCCCAGGGCAGAGCGTGGGACTAGATGGTTATTAAGGTCCCTTCCAACCCAAACCATTCTATGATTTTATGAATTTCTGCAAAATGCTGAGCTGACACCCCTGGATGTTAAACCCATTCATCCTCAAAAGAGTTACAAAGAGTAAAAACCACAAGTTTCCTTTGCACTGTCCTGGTGAACCTGAAGACATCATCCTTGGGAATGAAAACTCAGCTCCAGCCCTGCCTGTCCAGCTCCTGAGCTGTGCCGGCTGCTCGGCCGCTGCAGTGAGGTACCATGGGCTTTGGCAAACCCCTAGCACAGCATCACTCTACGGGAGCAGCAGCCCCTGGAGATGGCAGACTTTTAGTTCTCAGTGAAGAGATTCTTATTTACTGCTCAGGCATATTTCAGACCAGAAAGGATTTATATATTCTGCGTTCCATGGTCTCTCCATGACTGTCTCTGTTCTACCCAGGCTGCAGAATTACTAGCGTAGGATTTATACTTTATTAAAAGCAATACCTTTTTAATGAAATGTTAAGTAACATATTTAAATTACAAATGTAAAAGATGAAATAAATTATCAAGTTTTAATGTCAAATATACTGTAAATGTAAAGAACATTACAACTAAAAGCCCATTTATTTACTTCTGGTTTGAAAAATAAATAAGAAAAATATACAGCTAATTTGTGCCTGTTAGCTACAGCTATTGAAATATTACAAGATATTTTTGGATTGTAGACAGGAGTTTCTACAAACATATAATATTTACATGAAAATAGCGACAGCTGGAGAACTGGATAAAATATTATCTTTTATTTGGAAAATTGTTGAAAAGATTCTATAGCTTTTCAGGCCCAGTGACTTGTTACTTGCTATCTCAACCACAGTGAACTCCAGTTCTGTTCTTATCTGTCTGGAATTTGAGTTGCCTCAAATATTTAAAGCTATCTTTTGGAAAGACAATGGCATTTTACCACCAGAAGACACATTTTCAGTTTATGTTTTACAAATCAGATTGAAACGAGAGAAAAAACACCCTAAAGGTTAAAGTCTCCAAATCAAATGTCTGTTTAGCTGGGGGGTTAGCAGCACCAGGCTTTGGAGGATCACTTTCTTTAAATCAATTCTGATCAATAGGAGGCAGATGGCGGGGCTGTCACACCACATAGAGCTGTCTCCCTGAGAAGGTCACTGCATCTGTCAGCGGGAAACTGCCGCCGAGACGGCCCAGGGAACCCTCCCCACACTCCCAGCCCATCTCTCCCAGGAGAGAGCACGGGGGATTGAGATGTGCACTAAAGGAATTCGATGAGGTTACCGCATTTGACAGCGTTTGTCAAATTATCTTTTACCACCTTTGCGGAAAGATACAAGAAATAAAACTGCTGTATTACCCCTTGAGTCAACAGAAATTTCTAACAATTTTCTCCCGTGGGGAGGTATTTTCTTTCCTTGTGTTTTCAAACAACATTTTGATGCGATTTCTCACAGGCAGTATGATTTTAATGCACACCATACTGTGTATCAGCTATCAGTAAAGTTATTACCATAATTAAATGTCATCTCTTTGAAGGGGACAGAAATTGTGAGTTCCTGCTACATCATAACTGGTATTGTACAGCTACTTGTAAAATAATCTCTCCTGCTGCTCCAGAAACTCACTCTAGAATAGCAATGATTACCAAGCTACATTACTTTTATCATTACTGCTACAGAGGAGATGGTAATACGGTAATACACTCACTGTATCCCAGGAGGGAAAAAAATTAAGAGAAAGTTAAACACTTCTAAAACAAACTGTCTTCAAGTAAGGTTTGAAAATACCCAGATGTTTTCTTTGGTGTTTAAATGTCAGTTTTGGTTATATATACCAAATTATAGCAATAAAGAGTCTGCTACTCTTTTTGGTTTTTTTCCTAATGGCCTCACTTAGAGTCTTACTTTGCTTCCCTAATATCATAACTAAAAATAACAGAACTGATGTGACTCAATTGAAAAGAAGCTGATGTATCTGGGATTTTCCCTAGAATATGGTTTAGAATAAGCAGCTCTGTGTTGTTTAATAGTCTGAGTACTGATAAATAATTTACTAGAGAAACACTTTAAAATATTCAAAAATTGTCTGAATGGGACACATAGCCCATAATTTACATACAGTAAATTACTCAATTAAATTGTTTTCCATTCATGTTCTTTTTTTCATTGTTTCAAAGAACAAAAGAAACAATGAAAACAAAAATTAGCACTATACATCCTTAGACATTAATAAATGTTCTCACCACGTGAAGAAAATTAACGCTACACTTCATGAGTTTACGAGTGTAATATTACTGTTTTAAAAATAAAGTATTTCTCTGCTTCGCTAATAGAGAACGATTCCTGTGCGTCACCAATTGCCATAAATTTATTGAACAACATGGTTCTAATAGAAAAGTTGGCACCTTCAATAAGGAATGTGTTTGCCACACAAAATTTCTCAGATTTTCAGATACTGCAAATCTATTAGATTCATAATAAACAATAAAACGTGACTGTTTCAGACATAAAAAACATTCCGTTTTAGAGGAAATGTGCGAGCTAGGAAAGGTTCATTGTTTGTCCTAATTTCAAGGTCTAAATTATTGTTTAAATCTTATTCTACGTTCGCTCCTTCCATTCTGTTATTCTCTGATTCAGCTGGTTTCCTCCTGGATAATGAAAATAATGTGTTCTTCAGGAAAACATATTCTGAGGGCCTACTTTTGAGCTTCCAGCAGAACATAACTGACAAGACTATTTGTGATTTCCTGCACAAGCAAATCTCCATTTATTAGTGAGAACATATAATCTATATTTTACCTACTAAAATGGGAAGAGACTTCTGCATCTTTTGTGATTGATCTGGAAGAATTATAGAAATACTTCGGTTAAACTTCAGAGTTCTTCATTTTCTTTTACTAAATAATCTGCAACTGAATTAGACCAGTGGTATTTTTCATTCCACTGACTTCAAACAAAGCTTAAAATATCTGAGTGAAATGAAGGAAAGTCATCCAAGTAAAGTAGAAAGTGTTCAGGCTCCCTGGCAGTCAACAAAATGCCTTCTGTGTCTCTACCATTTTATTCATACTACAATATAAGAGGTACCAGGTGCTCTGCGTTGTTCCAGATACGCAAAAAACCAACCCCTTTTATTGCTGAAGTTCTACAGAATTCCAGAACCCTGGGGTTTTATAATAGAACACCTGAAGTTCTTGCCCTAGTGTCTCTCCCAGTCCCTTACTCTGACATCAGAGCATTTAAAGAAAGTCCTAGGTATTGACTACTTATTGCTGAACGCTTGTTTTGTACATAGAATAAGCAGAGATATATCTGTTCATAAAGAAAAGCAAAAGGCATAAAATTGTTTACAGTAAGCACTGTCATGATACATACGCACACACTTTCAAATTGCTCAAGTCCTGTGCTCTGTACTTCTTAAAAATTTTAAATTACCGTTTTCGAGTGAACAAAAGACTTTCCACTGATATATCCTTATTCGTTTATACCTTCCTGAAAATCTTCCATGCGGCCATTAAATTAACAGATGAGTTTAAGAAGTCTTCATGGGAGCAGGATAGAGGGAGAGAAGAAGATTAACAAATGAAGTACTGAGGATACGGAGCAGAGGACGCCTTGCTGACATCTCCCTCTGAGCAAAGGCAGACATCACAGGAGAGCACTGGGACTACCTAGAGCATAAAAGTCACTGGGAGGCATTTATGAAAACTATAGCAGAATATACAGTCCTGTTGCTAAATTCAGTAGAAAGGTTTTCGTTCCATTTCACAGCTTTGAAACGTAAACTCAAGTCTAAACAAAGTGGATAATGTGCTGAGGGCTCCAGATAGCATGGATCTCCTGCAGCGAGCACAAGAGACCCGCTTACCACTTACATAAGTGTGGTTTAGAACCAAAAACATGAAAAACACACTTGATGCTGACTTTTATTACAAAATGAAGGTTCTGGTTCATATAATTATGGTCCCTGATTTCAGTTGGTTTTGCTAAAGTTTCAATTTAACTTTCTCTCCTGTTATTTTGGAAAACACTTAAAAAAGCTACTTCATAATTTGGTAATCTTACATAAACAGTTATTATTCCACTTCCTATTTCCATTAATCATCAAATGCAATATAAAACAAGGATTAAACAAAATCTTTCTATTGCTACATAGTTACCATCATTTGTTCTTCCATTTCAGCATGTCAAAAAAAAAAAAAAAAAAAAGAATTAAAACATAACGCAGTGTTAATTATTTTCCCCACAAGAAAGAGTTTTAAGTAAGAGCCTAGGGCTATACAATGGTCAGAGGATATTAAGCACTGGATAAATTGTCATTTTTAAGATATAGCACCTAACTAAAAGGCAGAAACATGTTTTACTCCAGTTTATGCTCAGAAAAAAAATCTTTAAAGTATTTCAGCCCCTCAGTAGGTACTAACCACAAAAAGCTTTTCTGAGGGGAACCTCTATTCTTTCCAGATTTGTGTTCCTAATATAGTTCCCTCCACAGGATTAAAAAGAAAAGCAGGAATTTAAGAAAAAAAAATATTTTCTGTGATATATGAACTAAGAAAGATACTTTAGTACTCATTCACAGGTGAAGAGATGAGGTTCGTTCACAGGTGGAGAGATGAGGTTCATCCACAAAAGATAGTTTAACTTTAAATAAATGGAGAGGTTGAAGATACGTAAAACATGCAGGGGAGACAGAATGGGAAAATAAAAGAGTATTTTCTAGACTCAATAACCTTATTCCCTTACACTC
>JAOQGH010000069.1:3435165-3446697 GCA_025769975.1 Gallinago jamesoni | reverse complement strand
GTAAAACATGCAGGGGAGACAGAATGGGAAAATAAAAGAGTATTTTCTAGACTCAATAACCTTATTCCCTTACACTCTGATAAATCCGCAACTTAATCATTTTGAAAGCCTGATGGGATGTAAAAATTTAAGAAAAGTTATGGGACAGAGCAAGGAGCAGGATCTCAGTTAGGCAGGGTGAGGGGAGGCACAGCACAGCTCTCGGTGTTGAAGCAGCACATGCCAGGGAGGAGACTGGGCTTTCAGCATCACTGAAGGGGCTTCTCCATACTCCGTATCTCAGCTTGGGAGCGTAAGAGGTGATCTACAAGCAGTGACTGAAATGCCAAAGGACATTGGCAATAGTGGGTATGTTTGTACTGCAGTGCTGAACCAGAGCACAGCTTTAAACCTGCAATCCCAGGTACCAACAAGAGCATTCCCACAGGAGCACAGAGCTGCTGGGATCTGGAAAATCTGTGCAACAACTTGATGAAATATTCTGGTGACCATCTTATGCAGAATATCAGGTGGTTACAGATATATATGGGTAACCTAGTGCTATTTTAAGTTAACTACTTTAAAACTGGACCAAAATGTCTTTACAAGCTGGTCAGATCCTATTTGTTGGACAGGTATATCCTTATCTTACCTTCCATTTGTATCTGGTAATCTAAACATACAGGATGTCTTTGATATTCACCTTGTAGTACTTATTCATCAATCAGCTCTGTAGCTTCAACAGAGGATTATTGGAAGATATTCTGCACAGCCTTGCTCAATCTGCAGAAAACAACAGGATGATGTTTCTTGAATGGCTGGCAGATACAAGTTTGGCTCCAGCTGCTTCTGAAGACCCTCCCATCCCTATGGTTATATACAGGCTGGGTTTTTAAGAGCAGCAGCTCTTCTGAGTGGTTCACTTTCCAGGAGAAAGGGATGTCAGCCTGTAATTGAGGTATGGAGCTTGACAAATACAATATGGACCCTTAATGGCACAGAGACATTCATTTTCTCTAGGGATAAGCACTCGTGAACTTCGTTGATGCTTAGGAGCAAACAAATCAGGACTTGAAAACAGGGTCTACACGAGGTCTTTCCTAGATAGCAAAGAAAATAGGACAATCTAGAACTATTTCTTTAAACTCAATTAAGCAAGGAAACAGACTATAAAAATAGTAATACAATACTCATATTCGCATTGGGATGCAATAACACATGAAAGTAGCAAACACTATCAACACCTCAGCAAGAGAGACAGCTGTCCTCTAAAAGATAAGGGGGAACAGGAGGTAGTAAACAGAATCATTACTCTTCCCTCTAATTGCCATTTGATGATGAGGAATATTAACCTAAATTATTCCTAGTCCCTTTAAGAGCCATTCGGTATCTCAGTTACTAAGCCCAGCTAAGGCAGCCCAGTAGCTATAGAATTAAGCAGCTCCTGATGAGCCCACACTACGTTGGTGGTAGTTTCACCGAAGGCAGATTTCACAGCTAATTGGAGCCTAAACCCAAATATTAGAAGAAAGAATACAAACAAGAAGGGAATACATATCATTAATACAGCATTCTTCCTTCAATACAAATGAAAAAAACCAGCATTTACAGAAAACCATCCAGCAATTAGGTCTTTAAGTGTATTAACCTTTCTTATTGCTTGATACCCAATGGTTTAATGGAAGCATGTTTTTCAAGCTTCCTGCTAAGCGTATTCATGTAAGAAAACACTATGCAAATTTTTACTTTTCAAAAAGCTTTTGTTGTGAATCTGGCTAAAAGACAGATCAGCATCTAATTTTAAGGGGCTTAATAACCCCTTTTCATTGTCATCATCTTATATTTACCAAGTAAATAACAGATATGGCTTTATTAAAAAAGAATTTGTTTTTCTAGAATTTCCCCTACCTTTTATTTCAAAAAGTTGTTGTTTAATAATCAATATCCTCAAACTATAGAAATATTAGTGAAATACTATTAGATACTTAGATATTCATTTTCAGAATTCATTTCTTCAAACTCAGGACAATGTAGAAGTACAACAATTTTTTGAACAGAAAGCAGATCTACTAGTTCTTTGGCCAAATAACCCTCAAATCAAGCAGCTTCTGTCAGGGGTTCCAGAGGTGATCCTGAGCAGACACAAAATGTACAGTACTATTTGGGAAGAGATTTTTTTGAAGTGAAGAAGTGATGCATAAGACACTTTCTCAAGGACACCACCGACATCCCATGACAGCTCTGGGCATTCACCTCAGAACAAGCTCCTACCTGAGCTATTTAGTGCGAAACCCTACTCTGAAAAATGACTGTGCAATGATAAGAATATTTCCCTTCCTTGTGTCTTAATCGGCTAATAACAGAAGTAAGGTCAATAATTCTACTATGGCACAGCATTGGAATGCTGCATAAATCCTTTCCAGATGTTAGTAGAAATATCAGTGGTGTAATGACGTCAAAATATGTATATGTATATATACACCTATACCTTTATTCCAAGCCTTTTAAGCACCCAAATTAGGGGAGAAAGAACCTACTAGAGAAATTATTAATATGCATTTGAGACTGCATACCTACATATCCACAAGTTTCTGAGTGTGAGAAAAAATTTACAGTTCTTCTCAGCATTCCTGAATATACTCATATCGTAGTCGCACTTTTTTGTAATGTGATACACAAGTTATTCTTTCTAATCTCCAAGATAAACTGAAAAAGGACCATTACAAATTCATCCAACTTGATATCAAGCAATATATTTACATCAAACTTCTCTCACATCATGTTTATTCATCAGAAAGGCTATTTTAATTTGAGGATGCTGGCATTTCTTCCCTGGAGAGGTTCAAGGCCAGGCTGGATGGGGCTTTGGGCAACCTGGTCGGGTGGGAGGTGTCCCTTCCAACCCAAACCATTCTATGATTAAAACCTTGGCATAACAGTGGGCTGAGCTGTTTGCTAGACAGCACACAAATCCTATATGGACAGAAATACTGTACTGAGAAACCTATTCCAGCTACAAATCCTTATTTGACTTTTTTCCTTCAAGCAGCTCCTGCAGCAGATACCATAAGGTGACCCTCTCCAATACCCTACAAGAAGCAAATTTTAAAAGTTACTTCATAGCTGCTCCTACGTGCAAAAAGCTTCACTGTATTCTGAACATGGTCCTACCCAAGGACAATCTTTCTCCTACATCGCATTACATATTAGCAGTTTACACCTCGCTAGTTACCAGAGACTTCAGCAGGAGTGAAGTACTCCATGAAGAACCATCACCACAGCACTACCGAAGAGAAATAATGGATCATTATTTGTACAGAAAGGTACATTGCAGCCGAGTTACTACTGCACAGCTAATAGAGCTAAAATGAATTGATCACAATTCCATTTCCTGGAATGGTAACTTTTATTATTATTATTGTTTTTTAACATGAGGCAATTTAAAGAAATGTAAATAAGAGGCAATCAGCATGAAACCTTATTTTACCATCGAGACCTAGCCAGAAAAGGAGTAAGAAAACACAAGATGTGCAGTTGTTATATATAAGAACAATACATTTGATTTTGGTGGAGGGGGTATGTGTGTGAGGAAATGCTTAACTTTGTTTACACAGTACTCTTAACTCGTAAATCCATGTAATAATAATTAAAAGATAAAAGATGCAAGTTATTTCTCGTAAAATTCACCATATGAATGACACAATTAGAACAAACCGAAGCAGGAAATATGAAGTTCTTGTTTACATAAAAAAGTGGATCTTAACAAGCCATTAATCTATCACTGCATATCACGAGTCAAGCAATTTGCAACCGAACACGAGAAAAACTTGTATAGGTCACACCTGCTACTTACAGAGTGTTGACATTCTTGCCATGTTTCACAAATATACTGTCAAAACTTGAAAGTACAAGACAAATTTATGCAATTAAGTTTTTGTTTGGATTACTAAAACAAGCTATAATTGATTGCTCACATCCTTTACTTCATTAATGACTCTCTAATTAGCAAAAAACTTATCAGTATCTGTGGCTGGAGGGTTAGCAGTCATTGATAGAAATACAGGTGTGAAATAACCCAATTTACCGTATCAGATGATGTTAATGATTTCACACAACGAAGTTAGGTCCCAGGAAATATTCTCTCCTTTCCTGTTATTACCTACTGACAATCACAGTTTTATATCATGAAAAGATCACTATACTTACCTTCTCATTAGTAGCTAATTTCCCTCATTCCTCTTGCCAAACTAATTATAAGAAAATTTTTCAGGCTGAAATGAATTAATAGGGCACTTGGACCCCACTCATTTTTCTCATGATAAAATAATTAATAAGCACTTGTACACAAAATTCAAAATAGTTGTGTTAACTAATTAGTAACACTAAGGACAATAAACCCAGTCATACATTAGAAGTAATAAAAACTCCTTTCAGTGAGTAATAATCATCAGATTTCCCTCACTTGCAATTGCATTATAACAAAATCAGAGAAATGAAAGCAAAATACAGCTATTGTTTATTAAAAAATTATTTCTTTTTCAAAATCTCAGTAGCTGTGGAAAATGTTAGTAACGGTTAGTAACCCTGAAGTTCTACAGCGTTCTGTTTGAGTAATTAATATTTAGAGGGAGTGATTAGTGAGTTGATGAATTTCACTGATTAAATTACATTGGTTTTATCAGAAAAACAAATGGAGAATATTTTGAAACTTCATAGCTACAGTCTAAAAGCAAGAAGAAAAAACCTAATATATTTGACTGAGGGATATTTATCTCCTTCTGTAGCTCTACTGAGATGGCTCTTGCTCTATTGCACCCACATTCCGGACACACGGCACTGCACAGGGAAGGCTGGTAAATGCACAATGATCAGGGTCTGACCCAAAAATAGCCTTTGGAATGTGAGCCACTTTTGCCCCCAAACTAACCAGCCTATAGCTAAGTTGCCTAAAGCAACTTCTGTTGGAAGATGAGGAAACTCAAATTGATACAATAGCACTCAGAAAAGAACTGGATGAAATGGTATGGTCTATAAGTACCTAAACCAGATTTTGTAACCTGTCTTTACCTGTCCCTTTTGGTAAATCTTAAAAAAAGCTCTTGTCTTTATACTCAAGAAGTTGGATTCATTTATAATTCTGAGACAGAAGAGCAACTGATATTGTGATCTCATCTGTAATTAAAGTAAAAAGCAATAATGAAGAAGGTGTGATAAAGAAGTATCTATGGAATCTGAAATAAAAAAAGACACGTCAGGTTACACAGAGCAAAGGTCTTGGCACAACTCAAGGGACTGACAGTCACTTTAGATGATACCTGACTGTGCCCACATTGCACCGATGGGTAAATACGTCTGAAGTACATGGGCTGTAATAAAATTTCAGGATTTTTTGTATGAAAAATACTTATTTGCAAATTATAACTAGTAAGTCAATCATATCCAGAACTCCCAATGCATTTCTGCTGCTTATCCCTGCTAAAGACTAGACAAACAGTTCAGTTACTTTAAAAATCCTTCTCCTCCCACCCCTCAAGCAGATACTCACAACTCATGAGTGTGAAGTGACTGATTCTGGAGGTCTAAAATAGGAACACAGATTATTTAAAACTTCAATACAAATATGCGGTCTCCAAGGAATAAAAAATGTATACACACATTTTCAAATTAAAGGCACTGAAGCTGCACAGCTGCAAATTAATGTGTCGTTTAAATTTTTTGGATTATAATACAGTCTGTAGGCAGAGCAGACTTTTTTTAACTTCCCAGAGCAAATTTTGATTTATCTGAACATCAGCACCTCGATATAAAGTTAAACTCAGATTACTTAGAGACATAGTCTGCTTTAATTACTTTATTGGAATAAAGTCCCTCGTAAGTCTTTTTAAACATAATTTTGTCCAGAGTACTAGATTCATCATTCCTCTGGATTTTAACTAACTAAAAATTTTCCATAGAGGACTCGTTTGGTTTTTTGGGTTTTCTTTCCTAAGGGCAGCATAAACATTCATGTATGTTCAGGCTTTGGGTTTTTAAAATAAATAAATAAATAAAGCTATGATCACAACTGCTAATCTCAATTCCCTAAAACCAAACAAACATAACCCCCAAAACACTATCTGACTTGACATCACAGGCAGTGTTTTCATTGGGAAAAAATGTCTGATAGCTTTCTTTTTAATCTATCTTCACAAAGCTCTCTGAAGATCAAAGAGGTCTCGCTCAGACACATGCATTTTCATGCCAATGGCCAGCAGAAAGAATAGCCTTCAAGGAAACTGCTCAGTGAATCCCTAAGTAATCAGGCAGCAGAACAGAGTATAAAAACCTTCAAAAAGGTCAATGGATTTGGAAAAAAAAATCTTGACTATTAACTTTTAGGGGGGTTTGGGCTGGGGTTTTTTGTTTAACTCTACTACCCTGGAGGTAACAGCTAACTGTGGAATTTAGATCTATTTGGCAGTAATTTCCCTAAAATAAAGCAATGCGTTAATGAAAATATGTGTTAATGAACTGCTGAGAAAGAACAACAAACATACAAAATTCAAAACATTGCACTGTTTCTGTGCAAGATAAAATGCCTTTTGTTTCTCATTTCTAGTGCTACCGCTTAAGCAAATATTTAAAGAACAACAGCAAAAATCCCTCAGGATATTAAGAAATCAACTGAGCAGATGATTAACCTCACTATGCATTTAATATAAACAATTAAAAAAAATGTACAGTGCTTCGTAAGAATCAATTAAAATTGTCTTTTTATAGAATAATGGGAATCAAACTAGTTCTAATCACTTACCCACTATTGCAATCTGATCAGATCTTATTCTTCTCTATCTCATACATATTGCACTACCATTTATCTTTCCAAGGATTACATGTGGTTTTTACCTACATTTCCATGCAGGATTTCCACGTGAGCATTTACACAACACTTCTGTCATAATTTTTGCTGTATCTCAAACTTATCAAGCCAACAGCAACTGAACCACGTTAATGGCCTGGTCACACACGCAGCAGTTCTGAATTAAATCCGCATGTCCCGCAAAGCTGAACTGAGCATGGACAACTGCCAAAATCTTTTTCTACAAAAACATCGTTTCCAAATGGAATAAGGGAACCAGTGCAGTACAACCAAGCATGTAGAACACTGGAATGAGTCCTTGCCCTTCGTATGGTGCCAACAAACAAACGACATTGAGATTATGCTTAAGAAGCTTATTAGTTTTCCCTGCACTGCATGTGTTACTATATGTTTATTGTTTAACTGAAAACAGAGTCACAGAATGATACGGGGTTGTAAGGAACTTCTGGAGATCATCTAGTCCAACCCCCTGCCAAAGCAGGTCCACCCAGAGCAGGTTGCACAGGAACGTGTCCAGGTGGGTTTGAATGTCTCCAGAGAAGGAGACTCCACCACTTCCTTGGGCAGCCTGTTCCAGGGCTCTACCTCTACCCTCACAGGAAAGAAGTTCCTCCTTATGTTAAGATGGAACTTCTTATGTTCAAGTTTGTGCCCATTCCCTCTTGTCCTGTCACTGGGCACCACTGAAAAAAGACTGGCGCCATCCTCTTGACACCCACCCTTTAAGTATTTGTAGGTGTTGATCAGATCCCTGCCTCAGCCTTCTCTTCTCCAGACTAAAAAGACCCTCAGCCTTTCCAAACCATTTGCAAGTTTTCATTTTTTCACATCATTTTTTTTTCCCAAAGTGAGTTCGCACAACACACATGCCTGTGATTTATTCCAAAGCTCTGCTGCGATGAGAGGTGACCTTACACCTTCAGGACGCGCGCAGCAAGCGCTGCAGTCACTTAGCGCAAGTCATACAAGCATTTCCCACTTCCTCCCCCAACAACCCTTTTCCTGTTCGGATGTACTGGGAAGGGTCCCACAACAAGTTTTTCATTGAAACACCTGAATTAGTTTTAAAACATTGAAGTAATAGCTGAATTATGAGAAGTATAATTTTTCTAGCACAATTTAAACTGATAGATGGGAGGAGACAGCTCTACCCTGACGGATCTCCTTGAAACTCTGTACTACAGGCTTCAAATGAAGACGAAGTGCTCACTAAGAATACCTGGGAGTCCTCAACTATTTTGTAATTTAGGCCAAAATGTACTTGGATGAGGTTGCAGTTCTTTCCAGCAGTCCTATATTTTAAAAAATACTCATTACAATAGGTTTAAATAAAACTTCCTAAATTTACTTCAAGAACTTTAGAAGGGTGGTTCCTCCCTTCATCCCACTGCACATACAAGCTTTAGAGATAAACAAAGCATTGAGATAATGCTCTTGATGGATTTCAACCATGTAAACAGCTTATATGGCTTCTCTAAACTTGGTCTTCAGAAAAACCCTAAGACTTGTCTGTCACAATAGAATCCAGCCAGACTTATGTCCAGGAGCTAAAGCAGGGGGCAGAACTGCTCGCTGGCTGTGCTATTGAACGCAAATGGTCCAGGGACAACAGCCCTGAAGGAAAGTGACACAGCCTGGCTCATTTCACAACGCTTTTAGAGAGTAGAAAGGTTACGTTGCAAACTACTGGCCTCTGAATCTCCCTGGGCTTACTGTAGATGCTTGAAAATATAACTTTCTGTGTATTTTCCTGGTTAAAGTGTGTGAAGCCATTTCAGAGTATTGCTTTTAGGACCTGGAACACAATTCTTTTTTGCTTGCTTGTAGTTTGAAATAATGAAACAACGTGAGGGGGCTTTGATTGCTGCTTTACATTTTGTTCTTATGTGTTAGTGATTCAGGACAAACCAAGTCTGGCACAATGTAGGGAGGACACAAGGAGGAAAAGATTTAAACAAAACCCCTACTTGTAAGTATTACTAGGAAAACCCAAAAACCTGTGTATGATCATTCAGAATTAATTGTAGAACTGCTCTCTATCACACATCACTCTCATCATAGATGCACTCCCACATTTCAGAATAGACCCAAAATTAATTAATTCTAAGGGCAAGATTAACCTTGTTACTGGAATAGCTCTCAGTCTCAAGCACGATCCACAAAACACAAACTATGTAACTGCCAGGAAGTCTGAAAAATCTAGATACTATTCAGTCAGTTTTGAAAGGCAATCTCTTCATGTGTGTAGCATTCAGTACTTCTAAAATATTCATTACATCCAAGATGAAAAACAAGATAACACTCATTGTCTACAGCAATACCTCACAGAATTTTCACTGGCTACTCACTACAGCACTAGAAAACCAGTGGGGCTTTCCCATTTGGAAGGTTCTTTGCAAGATTAACCAGTTATGAGCAAAAAGAACCTGTACCATATGCAGGGTTAACTTTGTTGTTAACTTTTTAATATTATACATTATCACCAGCTCTCCAAGGCAGTTTGCATCCTTGTTCATATGCCAGCAAGGGAAAAAAGAAATTAGGGCAGATGCTTAATGATTGTTCTCAAGTTCAGCAAGGACATCACTGATATTTATTTTACTTTACAAATCCTGTTCCCTTGCTGTATCTGCCTCAGGGTGTGCAACACTTGGTCTTCAACAGACTGGATGCTGTGAGCTTCAGAGGTGCCACAGCCAAGTAAGTCGCCTTGAACTAGCTGAAGTTTGAAGAACCTAAAGTGGCACCTAGTAGAATCCTTGAGATCCTACCTTTTCTCTAGCTCTGGAGGCTGCTAGGTTAAAATGTATACATGTAGGTGTGCGCCTCTGCTTTCTCCAGCTGCTGGAGACTCATTGTGGGTTTGCTGTAGACCATTCCCTTTCCAAGTCACAGTGCTTTCTATGAAATGCATGCCTGAAGCCCTCTGTCATCCACCCCTCTTCTCTGCTCTCCAATGCCGTCACTAACCCACAAAACTACTTTTATGAACCAGTCACAGAGAGCTCCTTCTCCACCAAAATTGATGACGATTACCCCACTACATCACAACTTGACTAAGAACTCAACTTGCAAGAGAGACAGCAAGTGTGAGAGAACAAGAGCACGTTAGAGAATGAGCATCAAAGAGCAAGAGCAAGTGTAAAGTGCAGGAGAAATCACAGGGGAAAAAAAGACATTTTGTACTTAGATTAGGAAACAATTAGGTGCAAAAATTATCTCATTAAATAACCAATACAGGACAGCTGATCTTTTAGGGGTTTCTGGCCATCTTTACCAAGATCAATCAACTGAGTACAGAGAAAAGAAAAAAAAAAAGAAAAAGAAAAAAACATCAGTAACAGCTCACTTTAAAGAATTCCCCAAACAAACAAACAACAATCAGAACAGCAAGGAAAAAGCATAGGAGAGAGGTTCCTTGTCTCTTCCAGATTGCTATGTACCTTCTGCATTCTAATACTGAACTAAGCCTTGAAGCAAAGAATGGCACAGATTTCAGCTGGGACAGGAATCCTCCCTGAGCTGGGGGAATGGGGAAGAAACACCAGTAGCTTTCAATATCTTATTTCAATACAGAAATCTCCTTCTGATAACGTATCCCATCACTCATCCTCCTTAGCATAATAGAAGGACTTGAATTACTATCTCCCAGGGGTCTAAGCATGACTTAACTTCGAGTAGCCAGTACCTGTGGCAGGTGCTAGGGCTGCTGTCAACTGCATGAAAATGAGCTCTTGCCCTGACCACCAGTACAGCAGAGAAAGGAACAGATCTTAAAAACCCTTTGAAGAATCACAGAAAAACATTCTTGAGGAAGTGGAATGACAGGTTGCTGGCGAGTGAACTCCAAGTTGATGACTCACACTTTTTCCCCTTAGATCACCTTGTTTTATTTATGTTGAAAAACAAAAATTGTATTTTGCTAAATTACTCTGATTATTGCCATCCCATTACTGCTGAGTCAGTTGACAGCTCACAGTCCTTTTCACATAAGCACAAATAAATAAATCAGGAAAACATAAAGTAAATCAAAGAAAGGAAGCATAATATAGCATGGGAGTGGAATTTACTGTTCCCCCCAGGAGAATTCTCTGCCATGATTTTAGGCAGGCTACAAAATAAAGGAACTCAAGAGTTTTTCCATGATGTTCTGTTTTAAAATTGCTCCAACAACATAAAATATCGTAATCTGAGTTTTTGAAAACTCAAAGCAACATTGGTAAGTTTGTTTGTATATGCTATAAATATTTTTACAGTAGTTTGACTTTCCACTTGCTTCCTTTTAAGTTTTAAACTAACCATCTTAATATTTAAAGAGTTCAGCTGTAATGTCATCTTGTCACATCAACATGCATTTCAAAATGTATAGAAGTAAAAATTATTCAGCCCTTGGATCATACAGATCTCAGCTTGCTTGATTAAACCTCTTTTTGAAATTTATCCATCTTTTGCTTAATCCCTAGTGAGCATTCCCCAAGTCTGCTGGGGGAGAGGACACAACAAGCCATTAGGGAGTCTAAGGGAACCAAAGCAAGATAAAATAAAACAAAACCAAACTCCAACACACAAAATACTGAAATACTACAGGAAAAAAAAAAAAAAAAAAAAAAAACAAAACAAAACCACAGGCAACACCAAAAACAAACCCCTGAACATTAATAAAATTAACAAACAGCACCTGAACCCCCAAAAAA
>JAOQGH010000069.1:3373301-3435065 GCA_025769975.1 Gallinago jamesoni | reverse complement strand
AACAAACTTAAACACTCCAGCAAAAAAAAAAAAAAAAAAAAAAACCAAACAAAACCACAGGCAACTCCAAATCCTAACCCCTGAACATTCTTAAAATTATCACTCAGCTCCTGAAGCCCCAAAGAATACATAGCTGGTTTCAATCTTGTGTAGGTGTAGGGAACGTGTAGGGAATACTTCACAGGGTCCAGAAAAAGGCAAGAGAAAAAAACACATACTAAGCAGTGACTCGTAGCATTTCTGAAAGGAACAGGAACAGCAAAGAACCACTGGTCCAGTAAACAAGTCACCTATTTATTTCAGGAAAATATCAAGTTTAAAAACTACAATTTCAACTGCACATTTTAATCTGTCATCGTGTGTTTGTCAATGAGTATGCTCAGACATTAATATATGCTATTTTACTAATAAAAAAGAAACTACCAAGGCTTCATTTTTCTCAGAGGAAAACCACCAAAAAACAACACAAGACAGTTCAATAAAATTAAGATTCATAAATACATTTCGATGAGTTTCTAATGACAGCCCGTAAGTCTAAGGGGTCGTAACGGCCCCATGAAATTGTCAAATAATTCATTTGCACCAACTTAGATCCCTCCAGCCTATTTAAATTTAACATTTCTGAACTTTAAAACCTATAAAAAGCAAAACTTACAGCACATACCACTGCCATGGCAGCTTAGAACAAAGGTCAGGCTGCTCTTGGACCAGAGCTGTCTGTGACATGCAGGGACTACAGCTCACAAGCCCCATAAATGCCTGCTCACCAGACTGCCATCACCAGCACTAGCGTTTTATTTCAAACAGCTAATTCACTCTTTACACCAACCACTGCTACACCTGCAAGATGAATAACAGCAGGACTAAAGGATGAAGCAATTCCTTTTTCACTTCACTGTCACCTACAGCCTAGAGCTCTGGAGGTGACAACTACCTCTAATGTCACCACATTTCTTCCTCATAATTCATACGGGTATTAAATAATGCCCTGAGTCTGCTAGATAAACTATGTATTTCTAGAATGCATGAACATTCACAAAAGGTGAAAAAGTTTCTATTCTTTTCAACATCATAGCAAATACTGTCATAAATCACTGCTAAATCTTACACAAGATCAACTGTAGCAATGATAAGCTTATATCAAAAAATATAGGCTTGACCAAGCCTATATTCTTATTTTACGTTACCTTTTGATCAAAAGAAGTGAGAGCCACTTGAGTTTAACTATGCATTCTGATGTATAGCCTAATTAATTCAGCATGCAAGGTCTGAAAGTCAGTGAGACAGAACAGGAAACAGCAAGTAATCTATATGTACTATAGGGCGTAAAATACTTAACCCTACAATTTCTCATACTTTCAATATTGTGTATTAATTGTGACTTTTTCTAATTGATTAGAAATGGAAAGAAAATGCATCCTTATTTCTTCAATAACCATTTTGGTTAAAAATTTAAATTTAATTATTAATGGTATACTACCTTGTCTGAGCTGCATGATGAGACACAGACACTTCAAACTCACTTGAATTTTTCCTCCAAACATCTTGTAGCTGAAAGATTCCTTTGTCAGGAATCAAAGGCTTCCCAAAGATCAATGAACTCAGCACCAAGCTTTTGATTTGGAGATATTTACCTACTTATTATCAAAAGGGAAACCATACGAAGCACTGATCAACAGTAGAAGACAAAACAGGCAGAGCCGGTTTATTCATCACAGAAACTGTACAAGTTTTTTCAACACAAAGGTTTTGTCAGAAAAAAAAACCAAAGCTTTATGCTTTATGCACAATTTGGTTCAACACAGTAACACTAAGAGTTATCTAGTGTGCATTACAGCTAGGGTCATTTTTTTCACTCTCCTAACGATATTTACATCCCGCTTCCCAAGGAAAGAGCAAGATCCTATAACCTATCAACAAAAGACTTAGACACACATTTCTGCTTCCAACAAAACCAGCTGCAAGACCACTTGGGGCACTTCACCACTGGGGCAATTCCAGTGAACTAGATACTGGACTAAACAGATTACGGGTGATTTCTCTGATGCTTAATTATTCTGTTTATAAAAATCTAAGAGTCCTTTTTTCCCTTGTTCTCCCTGTAGGTTATGGAGTGAGTCTCTGTATTGGGCTGAGCCCAGGCAGCAGCTAAGCACCCACACAGCCACTTGCTCACTCCCCCCACGACAGGATGAGGGAGAGAGTAAAGCAAAAGTGAGAAAACCCATAGGTGAAGATAAAGAGAGTTTAATAAGTGATGGAAACAGGGAGGGGAAACATCCAAGTGATGCAAAGACAACCACTCACCACCTCCCACGAGCAGACTGATGCCCCCTGGTCTCTAAGCAACAACTACCTACCCCTCACTTTGGTTTTTTCCAGGGTCGGATTTGGTTCTTTATTGCTGAGCATGACAATTTATGGGATGGAGTGTCCCTTTGGCCAGCTCAGGGCAGACGTCCCCACTGCATCCCCAGCCTATGGAGTATAAGAAAGCCTTGACACCAGGCAAGAACCGCTCAGCAACAGCCAAAACATTGGTGGGTTCTCAACTCCAGTTTAGTTACAAATTCAAAACACAGCACCATATGGGCTACTATGAAAAAAGTTAACTCCATCCCACTACCCAAAAGGACGGGGCAGAAGTTATTAATACATAATAGCAAAGATAAGAATAGATCTGTTTAAAATCTTCTTTCCATCTGCCTTCTCTATACAAATGTCAGTATTTGCTGTGAACTCCACTTGTCGTAGCCTAATCCTATAAGAATTTCTTAAATCTGAAAGGAAAAATAATTAATTTTTAGTAAAATTTTATATTATTTTAATCACAACCTTCAAGGCTAAAAATGCTTTTAAAAATTGAGGAATTCCCCGTTATCCCTCTTGTTTTACTCTTCCAAGCAATGGAGATTACAAATATTAATTTATTTCTGTATCCCACAGAACACCAATAAAATTCCGTCTCATCTCCAGGGTAACCACAAATTTAACATTCATGCAAAAGAAACGTGGACACTACAGTATTGAGTCAGGTACATCATATTTATGTTAAGCCATTAAAAAGCATTTACAGTATTTATTTCCGCAAGTACCCTACCTGCCTACACATTTCAAAACTTTATGCTCCTATATGCAGGAAATATATGTAAATGGAGTATCCACAGTAAAATACTCATTTTCTGGCCTTCTCATCTTTTTCTTGGTTGGTGGAAGAGAGAGGAACTGAAGATTCTATCACCAGTCTGAGACAGAAATATTATATATGCTGGGTTATCTCGAGGAATTAAAATGTCCCTTGGTTATCATATTGCAAAGCAAAACCTATTACACTTATTCTGCATATATTATGAAAGTTTTAAATCCCATCTGACATAAATTCGGTTAAGCACATCCTTAGAAAACAGTTGTACAAGTAACGGAATGACTCATAATGATATTTAAAATTTCATTAAAGGAAGCAGGTAAATTGTATTAAGATTTATTCAACTAAGTCAGCATTAAAACAATTCAAATACAGTCCTGAAGAGGAAGAATCTGAGCTGACTAGATCAGTGCTTTCTGAAAAGCAAAGGATACATTGGAAGTACCCAGTTTTGATAATTCTTTTTTGTATTTCCTTGCACACAGTCTAAATGGTCTAATTCTGGAACCAACTCCCCATGAGGACACAGAGGCCACCATCAAAGAGATGTCACATGGAGACAGACCCCCAGCATGTCAGCTGGACTTTTCACACCCTCGTGGCCTCACATGCCAGTGCCACTACGGTATTCTCAAACATAGATGGTCTTTCCAAAAAACATCCACAGCACTTTTATTTATAATTTCATGTGCCAGGTGGGCTAGCAGTTGAGAACCTTGCTCTTGGGAAGTAACACCTTCTCCATATGAACAGAAATATGAAAAACATGTCTTTGCAAACTTAAGAGAAAACTTAAGGCAGTTCCTGAATAGATGTGTCACTCGCTTTCCATGAAGAGCGACGGACAACTGTCTATCCAAGGTATAAAACTGCAGCAAGTCTGTGGTCACGCCACAGATGGGAAGAGTCAGCACGGGCAGCCAATATTCCCAGGGATGTGAGGGACTGGCAGTAGGATATAGACAGCAGGATCCCAAAATCAGAATAAAATCCGAATAATTAGAGTGAGATTACACACACACATACACAAGCAGTAAGAGAGATGGAGTTACAAACTGAATTTATGGATGTATTATTAAGGTAAAGAAAATAAAATGGGAGTATACCACCATTACCTACAGCAATCCCAGAAATGGTGATGGAAGTGCTTATGTCACTTAACTACAACCCACGTGTTTACTGTCCAAAGCTCAAAGTCAAGCAGATAAACCAAAAAAAAAAACCCAAACAAAAACAACAACAAAAGCATCCTCTTAACTCTGAGAAAAGCACGTTTTACCACATAATTCTTTCAAGTAAAGAGTTGTACTAAATTTCCTTCAAAACAGAACTGGTGATTTCCCACTAATACTAAAGAAAAATCATGCTCTTCATTCTGCTCCACTCGTTTTAAAAAAGCCATAATTACATATTGCTGAAGAATAGAATCTAAATCATTTCATATATACAGTGGGTTTGGAAGGACTTTGAGAATACTTAAACTTAATTCCAAATTTATAACAAAAAATTAGCTTTAACGTGTATATAGAAGCCATCAACCGAAGTGCCTTAATCCATAAAGCCAATCCTTTACAGAACACTATTTTACCAAAGGCTGGTTACTTGGACAATATTGTTGAGGTTTACAATTAAGTACTCTATTTTCTTAAACTTGTAACTGGCATATGTTACAACATTTATGAATACACTTCACTGACAACCAGTTTAGGATACTTCACCATTTTTAAAGAAATTTCATCATAGGTCTTAAATTGGAAATATTGTTCACGCAATACGGTTTCTTTCTTTTCCTCTGACCACTCTTTATGGAAGAATATCTTTTATCAGTATACAATGCATCAATAATTCTTTCTACCAGCTTTCAAAAGTACCATTTATTTGGTCTGTGGTTAAATGGGACTTAACAAATACACTAGAAAAGACGGATGAGAAAATGAAGTGAATAAAGTAAATTTGTAACCATTTTTATTGTCAGCAAAATATACATCTAAAATATTAGTAACAAAACATACTAAAACATTTTACTAAACGAATTTGGCAGTCAATCAGAGCAAAAAGTACTGTAGCTACTTTTCATATTCCGCTTTCAGCTCTCAGGAATCATTTCAGTAGATACATTCACAATGTCTCAAAATATATCTTTTCTTTATGAACTGTATAATTTCCACCACCCTGCCAAGTAACAGAACATCCTTTTCAAATTAGAGAAGTGCATTTGGAAGAGAAAAACACTGCTACTTAATAGAAAGATCTGTATCTTCTCTCAGCGGAGCAACAGCATTTCCTTACACAGAAGCTGTAAACTGATTTTTGCCCCGTGAAAGGCATTGATTACAGAAACTGGGCACTAGTGGCTTTATCTGCTGGGAGAGTCCTGCCAGGCTGGTTGCCTGGTCTTTATTTAAAGGATGGGTTTTTGTCACAAAGACAGCTATTGCAATGCCTAAAATTCACATTTGTTTCTGTAGGTTATTACAAAACACTTGTGGGTTTATATGCTTAATCTGAGTTTTCAATCAAATTCGTTTCACTAACTGGTCAAAAAATCCCAGAATTTGGTTTTGTCTTTAAAGGTTGTTAATGGACTACATTCTAAAGAAATTTTATTTTCCATCATTCTTTCTATTTTTATTTCTATCTTTCAAAACAATAATTTTACATTTTTTCATTCTGAAATAAATTCTGATTAAAACAAAATAACCAGAACAACGGCAACATTCATTGACACAAAAGTCAAAGTAAGAAATTACTTTAACTTGTCTTATATCAGAATATTTAAAAATATTGTTTTTAAACTAAACAAAAATGAAATCTCAAGCACCAATGCATCCTTTTCTTAGAAGCTAAAATGTAGTCAAGTTTCTAATCTAGTTCTTAACCAATCACAGCACTAATGATAACAGATGCACCCTTTATCAAGGCAGAGAAGACATCCTGCTGTGCCTATTCATCAATAATATGGGGCTGTTACAACATAGATGGTTTAAACCTGTGAAGTTTAGCCTTGATCCAGCTTCTAGAAAGTGAGAAATGGCTCATCCTTCCACACAGCTGGAGCCCTTTTTTCTTTCCTCTTAGGGAGAAGTACCAAGAGGAAATTAAGCCTCGTGGTTAGAGCTTGGCCAGAAGGTCAAGGGAGGTGATCACTGCTCTCTAGTCAGCAGCTGGGAGCCACAGCTGGAGCACTATATCCAGCATCCCATTCCCTCGGACACAGAAAATATGGACTGAGCTGTGCTGGCGAAACAGAGGGACCACCAAGACAGTGGGAAATCAGAGGAAACACTGTGTGGGAAGAAGATGAGAAAACTGGATTTGTTGTACCATCTGAAGAGCAGATGGGATGCTGTTGCCTTCCTCAGCTTCCCATAAGCAACTACCTTAAAAAAGGCTTTTGCCTGTGCTACAAGCAACACTGACAAAATTCCTGAAAGAGTCAGATGTGCTGACACAGTGAAATTAAAAAGAGTATATATTGTTAACTTCAATATCATAAAGCAGCTATGCCTTAACCTTTTGAACAGTCACTCCCAGAACAGCAGCTGAATTAATGCTTCGGAGTCTATATTACCTAATAAGTGCAAAACGCATACGCAAACATTTTGTGTGTGCTTTCAGCAGCCACAAAGGTTAATAAACTTGATCTTCAGTGGGATCATTAATAAACAGGGCTTTCTCTCAAAGTGGAGAAGGTTCTCCAGTTCCTGTCCAAAATTCATGCGATATTTATCTTTTTTTAAAAGAAAAACTAACAATTCTATTTCAGCACTGATAGATTTATTTGCCACCAAAGGAAATAAAAGAGGAGGAATAGGAGACTAAATGTATTCAAACCCCAACATAATTTTATCCAGGCTTTTTGGCTCCATTTAGTAAGTGTGATGGGAAGAAGTAGAACTCATATTAATAGCATAGAAAGTAGAAGGCCCCTTGAAAAAACACTGGACAGAGTTAATTACTGAAAATAAAAAATGTCCGGTTGTTTATTGATTATACTATTGTACTTAAGAACACCCTTACATATAAAGTACCAGTCTGGGAAAGTGATATTGATCTTAGTTTGATAATTACAACCAGAATAGCCTCTTTGTAATACAAAGCTTTATTCAATAAAATATTTACCATAAAGTTCTGTGGGCTATCCAGTACAATCAATTACCTACCATCCATGATCTCTTATAGCAGCAAAACATCAGCATGGACATTTGAACAAGTCTGGTGGCTCTTTTTGTTTGTTTAGGTTTTGGTTTGGCGTCTTTTTTTGGCAGGTGGAAGTGTTTATTCTTTGGGGAGAATTCTTTTTATTTCCTTTAATAACTGAAAGTGTGAATGCTGCAAAAAATGTAGAAGCTACCAAAATATCAGTCATTTTCCTCATCACAGCAGAGGCACAATTACCTATTCCAATGTTCGTACCTTCTTTCAGTAAATATGTCAACCTCAAAAATGGGATAGGCTCCCAAATTCTTTTGAGATTAAAAGGTAAAATTAACATATTATATATTTGTTACTTTTCCAGTAGCCTACGTTACATTGCCTTTGAATAATAGTCCACTCAGTACCATGGTATAGGTATATAAAAACAAGAGAAGTATAGATACAAACACAGGTAAACAAGCATGTAATTTTATAGATATCTATTCCAATTACAAAGTACTTTTTCTTAGAGCACAGCTGCTAATCTAATAAGAATGCACTAAAAAAAGAACAATTCATAATTCAACCAAACCTTTTTCTAACGATCATTTGCTTTGTCATTACCTGTAATTAGAAATGACTTTCAAACAAATTAAATAAATCTGTAGCCACTTAATGAAAAATAGTCTGAGAACATCTCAGTCTCTATTTCTCAGCAAGGAGGGTCAGCAGCCATTAGAATCCCAAATCTGAAAGGCTACAGAACAGTATTCAGGCTAAGAAAGAATATTTTCTTATCTAGCATGCCGACGATGAAATGAAAATATATTCAGTATATTAATTCTCAGTCCAAATTGAAAATAAGTTTAAAATAAAGTATTCTAAGATAAGCTTTTCCACTCTAGGATGGAGGCACACGTCCAAATAATCATTTCTTAGATACTATTTGTCAGCATTCAGACAAGGTCAGTTACCATGAATCATTTTGGCAATAAAATATAACAAGTGTTTTCACTCAAGAATAAATGTCTATATTAAATATTTATTCTCTGTATACAATATAATTAATGTACAATACCTTGTGAAAACATAAAAATGCTGACATATTTACTCCAAAAACAAATATATATTGTCTTAAGAAGCTAAAACTTTTTTTCCCCCCCTCCTCCTTAAATCACTTTACTCCTCTATCAGGGAAATGTAATGCTGCTAAAATAAAGCAAAGAGAGCAATGAGAGCATTTGTACCGTGCTGGCCTGGCCCGCTCCACGAGAGAAAAATCCAGTTGCATCTTTAAAAACACACACCGGAGTCAAACACTCTCCTGAAAATCATACCAAGCAAAGAACCGGAGCTTTGTCACTCCTCAAAAGCCTGTTCTAGACGTTGTTAAAATTGAAACTTTAAATCTTTAAAACAGGCAATATTATGAAATCTGTCACTTGCTGTCACCATAGGAGTAATTTCAACTTTTACTAGAACATTCTTGGCACCCTGAGTTCTACCTGCAGGAAAAATAAATATAATTTGTGACAGAAACTAATATTTGTAAGTCAAACCCATTTTTCCAAGGCAGTTGCATGAAGTAATATCAGTATGTTTTATTTTATAATATACATCATCTGGTAAAGATCAAATTGGAGTGGCATATGAAGTTTCTCAAATCTTTTACATTTATTCAGTATATTGACTATTTGCCTGATTTATGTTCTAAGATGAAATGCTGGTGATGGCTACGTAGAAGTCTTTATCTGTGGTATGAGAAAATCTCTCAGCTGTAATGGTTATATTCAATACGTTTACAGGTAGAAATGGGAAACTATTAATCTACAAATTAGAAATGCTCACCAACTATTTCATATAAAAGTGGCACAATAGTATTCACCTCTGATTTATTTCATAAATGGCAATGAGAATCCTTCAAGAGGAGATCTGAGCATCATTTTTACTCCACTAACAGAATCAAAAGCTACTTGGAGAAGCATTTACCTTTCCAAGATCTTTATATATTCTAATGTATTACATTACTTCAAAATGTATTACATTACTTCAAAAATTACTAGGAATCTTGCATTTAACAAACCTTTTGCACTTGAATTAGTACTTTTAAAATCACACAGCGAAGTTCAGAAGAAACTACAGTACAGTAACAGCCCAGTGTTGTACTGGTATTCATTAAATGCCCACTTAATGAGAAACCAACCCGAATTTGTAACCTGTCCATAGGTTATTTCACTGTTGACAAGAACCCAGCCAGGATTTTCAAATATTTGTGCCCAGGCTCAAGGAACTGTATCAAAATACACCTCCACTCCTCCAAATACTTATGGAAGTATTTTGATTATCTGAGAGTGATCATCTTGAAGTGAAGTACGTACCTAAGATGAGGAAATGCAAAAGTGGTGATGGCTGTGATTTCAGTTCAGCACTTCAGTCAAGGTGAATTCTCAGTGCGCAGCATCTTTAAAATCCAGTCACTTGCTCAGGCAACTGTATCTTTATTTCAGTGTTAAATTTAGACAGGCATATACTTATATGAACATTATAATTTATCTCCACAATTTTTGCTTCTAAGATGCCGCACAGTCAAAATTTTAAAAGTGCTGCTCCTGTTACATCTGTTATAACAGCCCTGTATTTTACACAAAAAAAAAGATTTGCCGTATTTTGTTTCTATGTGTTCATAAATTATCCCAGAAAAGATGAGCGGCAGTATCCCTCTTATTTCTTAAAATGACTACTCTTTATAAAATAAAAAAAAAATTAAAAAAAAAAAAAAGAGAAGAGAGAGAGCGCACGCTCTGCAGAATATTCTGTTGGAAACCAAAAGACACACAGATTCTTACCACATCTTCAAGCGGAAGGCAGAACATCTCTATCTTTCTTTCAGTTTTCAATGGAGGATTTTTTTAACCTTTAATAATATTCTCAGAACAGCTGCATGGTTTGTATTATGAGAAAGACACAGAAGCAAGCTCACACTCCATGTGAAGCTACTAGTCCAGTGCCAGGTACCCTGGGATGCCAAGACCTGGATGGCACCAGTTTATGGGAAGGGAGAAGGGCACAGGCTCCCAGTCTCCCCACTGCTCCAAGAGTAGGGCAGATAAGGCTTATGTTCTCGGTGGTTTTATACTGGAGGCTCCAGGTACTACAGCAGCACACGATAGAAAAGTTCAGTACCTATGGAGAAGTTTCACCAGACCCTCTCTGGTGCTAGGCCAAGAGATATAAAAAGACACGATTAGCATCCAAAAATCACCCTTTCAATGTAACAGCCAAACATACCAAGCGATCTGTCTGCTCTCTCGGTAGCAGTCTGGTATCAACCTTTGCAAAAGCAGCCCAGTCCTGAAACAGCACTTCCAACCCAGCTGCTTCCTTGCCAATGCTTGTGCCAAGCCAGAAAGGCGTAAGTGGGTTCAGACAGAGAATGGAAATTCTTTGTGAGGAACACAAGCAGACAACTATTTCCACAGCTTCTATTTGTCCAAAAGTCTTTGGAAAAGTCTAAAACCTCCTGCCTGGGCTGTTACTGCTTTTGGGGCTCAAATGACTCTTCTCTAATGGCATTAGCAGGATGGTATGTTCTTGTATTAGACAAAACCATCCAGATCAAAGTTCATAGGTTATTAATTCCAGCAGACGGCTATCTTTCCAGATCAATGGATCTAGTTTAGAACAGTTATTTTTATTTATCTCTTTATTCTTATAGGCAGGGCTGATCCTGCCAAGGTACATCTAGTATTCTACTAGACAGAGCATTTTAACATGGATCTTTATTTTATCTCACGTCCAGTAAACAAGGTAGAATATTAAAGGCTATCTGCGTACAGACAGGTATCCCACCAGTGTTTGGAGCCAAATGGAAACCAGTTCCAGTGTGAAACTCGAGAGGCAGATGAAGGCAGTGCAGGGTCTCAGCAGGCCTGGCACAGGTATCACTCAGGTACAGTACTAACTCGGTACTTGCACGTTATACTAACACATTCCACACAAATTCTGGACTCAGAATATAAGGACAAATCACTGCATGAGAACCTGCATGTGTTCTCTTAAAGACATAATTGTCACACAGTTAATAGTAAACAAAATAGCTGAGTTTACTTCTACAGTTTAAATAAAGGTAATTATTTTAGTGGTGTGTATCCTTACTTATGGCGATCACCATTTTCTTTTCCCACCACCAGTGACATCCACATGAAACCTTCTTTTGTAGTCAGGAGTATATATAGTGAGAAGTTAAACCACATCTTATTATGTATTAGGAACTACAAAACTCTTAAAGAAAAGTTATCTCCAAAACTATATTCAGTTAATAATATTCAGTTTAAGAATAATTCCAGAGAACCAGATACCTTGATTGAATGAGTTCATTTTCACTGTTCCTTATCTTGGCTTTAACCATAAAAGAACATGTCTTATTGTGACAAGAACAGCTCTCACACCTTGAAGCTTCTATAACTCTTTGAATCGCCATCATTCTTTAATATGTCATATATCCCTGAGGCAATACAGTATTAAACTACCATTTTAGAAGTTTGAGTTTGCCATGTGTATTGTCCTCAGTGTTTGCACTAACGTGAACCTTTTACTGAAGAAATCCCATGCTGTGTAAGATACCAATGATCAGCTTATAGAACTCTTTCAAGCATCAGTATTCTGTACATAGTAAGGAGAGACAATATATATTCTGGAAACTTGGAAGAAAAGAAAATAAAAAGGTGACAGAGAAGCCTGACTGAGAAGACAGATAAGAGAGGCACTATGGTGATCATCTTTGAAACTCCTACAATCAATCAAAAAAAAGTAAGTTTGTAGAGTTTTATGGAACAGGCTTAGCTGGTGCATAGAACTTAGTCTTGTTATTTGAATGCATCACAGTACACTGTAATCTGTCTGTTTTCCAATGTATTAGATTAACATTTATCTCTTTAAGCACACAGCTTATCTGTCAAAAAAATCCTCTACAGTGTCTGGAGCTGTGTCTCCAAACAGAGTGTCCTAGTTCTGCGCAGGCTGTTATTTAGTGTCCCAATTTTCTTCACTTTGATAAAGAAGAAAACTATTCAGTTCTGACAAGTTGATTAACAACAATCAGCATTATTTTCAGAAAAACAGATCAGCTATTCCCAGAAAAACTGCAAAACTATTCTCATCTATTTTTGACATGGCAGAAACGTACATCAATTCCAAATATGAATAGCAGTGATAAAATCAAAGCAGAATTAAAGCGGGGCTACTTGTGTAAGAATTACACCTTCTAGCAAGTATTTCCACACTCCAAACGTGTGACATGACCCCAGAATTGTACTTTGAAAGATGAAGTATTTTCTACACATTCTAAAGCCTTCATTTTAAAATAAATCTTTCTAACCTTATAACCGCAAAAATAATCTCCACAAACTAGGTTGAAGCTGTTTTGCTGTATTAGCATGACTGAAAAAAGTACATTTGTCTTTGCCGTTCCTATTTCCATTCTCTTCTACCATAATAATGTGCAACACAAGTCAACCAATCTCAGGAGCTGCGCTTGTTCTCATCTACTTACCTGTGTTTGGTTTTATTGCTCTGCTGTGAATTATTAGGTCGATCTTGACTTCTACACTCCCATACAACTCCACTGCTTCTTCAATTAATCCTAGAACAGCATTCAAAAGATGCGCTGCTCCACAATAAATCTGTTTCAAAAGGATACAGCCCTGTATTTTCCTGTGTGTTTCTATCTAGCTAGCTGATAAATAAGGAGTTTCTCCATCCCAAAATTGGGTATTAAAGATCAAAAGAAACTGTATCTCAACTCCTGAACTTGTTACAGACATAGCGAACCACCCACAGATGTGTGGTTACAATATTTGAATATATATTTTTGAACACTTTAATGATGTAATATTTTATTATTAATATTAGATTGCTATATATTATTACTAGATTAGGGCTGCTGTTGTTGAAAAAGTAGAATACTATTAATAAAACTGAGGAATATGCAGTCTATTATTTTTGTTTATGAAACTAAATTTATATTATATCATAAATGTGGGATATTGCTATCAACCTATATTATGCTATAACCTGTGTGAAGGTTAATGAATTCTTATTTACCATGGCATTCCTGGCTCTAGGTTGAAAAAAAGAAAGGATTCTGTGAAAGGAAAAATAAAAATAAAAAATCTGCAGGTAGCTCCAGACAGGGGGAGCAGAATGAAATATGCTCTAACTTACTATAGCTTCTGGTTTAATAACATTTTCTGCTGCATCATGAACAACTGGATAAGTCTTGACTGTCACGATTACATACATATTTTCTTCTCTGAAGAGCATTCCAAGAAATTCCGTATTAATTACAGTATAAGATTTGATTTCAAAATTTTCAACTTTGTCCCTGTTACTCAGCAGGAGATAACGTTCTTCATCAGAAAACACTTTCTTTTTTACCACTTGCAAGTGGAGTCATAGAATACATGGCACACATTCAAAAACTTCTTTAAAGTGATGAACAGGGGTGAGATCTGATGACCATTATAAGTTACTCAGTGTGTTCCAAATGAGAGGCCTTAAGTTTTAAGAACAAGCAACATAAGCTTATTAATACGCTAAAAAGTTTCCTTTAGCACACAGAGATCTATTTCTGCATCCAAGCCCAAAGAACAGAACTCAAGGCAGTACCACTATATTTACATTTTATTGTTTTCTGTGGAGATAGTTTTTTACTCTGAGGGCATTACAAAACAGATGACCAAAGGACTCCATTAAGTACTTGGCAATTAACAACGGTGCTGCCCACAGATGTCATTGAGAAGTGAAACCCACCTGTTCCAGACCAGCACACTCTAGATTCAAAAAGTATCTTATATTCTGAATGCCCCTTATATCCCTGTTTGTATTCAGAACACTCAACACATACCACTATGGTAATTTAATGCAATATTATTCAGGTTATCTTTTAGATTATTACGATTAAATATAAATAGGTCAGTTCTACTCTGCTTCTTTCTAATAGAAATTTTGGAAGCCAATTTTTGATTATATATAGAAGTCACATCTTCAAACATCAAGACACACTTTGAATATTGGTGTCTTAAACAAGACTCAAAAATTCAAGGATAAAAATGAAAAGCTAGCACATGAATTTGTGCTGAAAATGTGAAATCATATGCAATCCTAAACCACAACAGAAAGAAGTCAGCTTACCACAGCACTTTGTCCACATTAAAAAGTCACCAAATAATACAACCTTGCTGGTAAGCTGTGATCTTAAATATAATTCTAAAATATTCCAGTTGGGTATAGATGGAAATGATACAGCAGTGGAGCTGTAACTTTTTATGAAAGTTACGACACTAAACTGAATACAAAGTGCACTCGCTATACCTGTCCTTAACAAGTACTACACATTCTTGTGTCAGTGTTCACCATAATTCCATTACAGCCTAGATGTCACAATCAACACCTTATTCTATAAATAAGTTATGGTATCATTAATTTGACTAAGAGTTCCTATTTTCTTAATTTCACATCCGTCAAAGCACTTATAAAGAATTTGGGTTTTTTTATCAAAGAAGTAGTCACAATACGTGTGACAAAATTTATCTTTTAGACCTTCTATGAGAGTAACTGTGAAAGGACAACACAAGGACTTAATCTTGTATTAAAAAAAAAAAAAGAATTAAAACAAATTCATTTCTAAATGAAATCACGCTGCTCTGTAAAACAAGATGTAAAACCTGTTCAGTATTCATCGCACGCTTCCACTAGGGCTTTCACTAAGTGAGAAATTTTTTCTTTAAAACAAATCCAAAAATATTTGCTGAATTTCTTAACATGAAAGTCAGAGTACACCAATATAAACCAGCTCAGGTTCAGTGATGTCAAAAAACCTTCCACAGCCTTGAGGCACAAATATTGTAATTACTACTTCAAACATAAATGTAGACTATCTGGTCTTACCAATAACAAATTGGAACAAACTTGAAACACAAGTAGTTGATGTAAAATAAAAGTAGTTACATTAAGTGTAATAAAATTACTAAATAAAGTTGAGGAAGCCCACCTCTCCTTACAACTAATTGCCTTGCTTTCTGTATTAACATTAAAAAGCATTGAGGTTGTGGGGTTTTTTAATAAATGCAAGTTCTACAAACGATAAAATGTATTTTTTTTTGCCAGTAATAATAATTTCTCTCATCTAAATCCAATACAAATGAAAAAACCAATACCACATTACTGACTTAATAAAGGGAAAGTTTTTAATTTAACTTCCCTTTCAATTGCTTGCAAAACTGGAGCTGAAATTTCTTGCCAAATGAACCACCTCATTTTTTTTTCATGTGTCTTGTGGTCTGCACTGAGAATGCACAGAAATATGATAAATATAATTTAAACTGGAAAAACAAAACAAAACAAAAAGCCAAAGAAAGAGAATTTTGCATTATTAGCATTATGCATGTAACCTCTGGGTGCCAATGGAGTTTTCCTTTTACTCTCCTTTGGGGGGGGTGGAAGGAAAAATGTGTTCTTTTCCATCTATATATATACTTCTTTCCTACTGGAAATCTAAAATGCTAGATCTCAATATGACATCTCTTAAAGTACTAGTAAGAGAAAATTCTTTTGAGAAAAAGAAAAAAAATTACAAATGGGTAAATTGCCCTTATTACAAGCAACCAGTTGCAAAACCAATTTCCATAAACAAAAGGGAAATTTGAAGCATCACATAAAATAAGTTAAAATAGAAAAAAAAAGTTCTAGGTCAGATATCTCCATCCTTTTGATGGGAAGTGTTAAAGGACATTGCCTGGAATTAGTAATGAGCCACAAACTGTAAACTGCTGGCAGTGTTTGTGGCAGAAGCAAATCAAGACCTGAGATGGGAATTTCTTTCTACAAAAGAGAACAAAAGTCCATCAGAGCAGAAATGGGAACTGGCCCCTGCCTGGAAGGCAGGCAGCTATTATTACACAACTGTCTATTTATTTTTATTTTTTTAAGCATAAAGACTCTCAAACAAGCATCCTTTTGGAAAATGAAGTGACAATGAGTTATAGCACAGCCAGATCACGCGCAGGATTTCCTTTTATCTGGCTTCAGCCATCTCCATTGCCATGTTTATCCTCAAATACCAATTTCCTGAAGTCTCCTGTTTTCCAGAAAGAAAGAGGATATGAAGAGAGGACAATATGAATGAGGTTTTGGAAAAAAAAAAACGCCTTACCATGAAACAGAAAGCGGAGATACAAAAACAAAACAAAAACCCCAATTTAAAAAAGCTTCACAGTATTTATTAGGTTTTTTTTAAGAAGTGGGCAACATTACCTGTGGAAAATGACAGAAAAATCAAGTAGCAATGGAATGCAGAACACCTGGCTCTGCAAGAAGAGAAGCATATGCTTTAGCAGAACATCTCGTAGCGGTCAGAGAGAAAAAGGATCAAAGATCATGCATCAGGACTCTCATATTCCTGGAGACGGTGTTCTTCTACTCAGTACATCACAGATCATTTGATTGCCCAAGCACTCAAATGCTGCTAGAGGCGGCTCAGACCTGCTTCATCTGCTTGGGAAGGGCAGTACCTGATCCACATGACAGCGCAGCACTTAAGAGGTAATTTCATTTTTGCCTGAGATTATTAAAGACCATGAAAAATACATCAGTCTCATTCCACAAGGACAACTGTAACCATCAGTTTTTAAAATTGTTTTTTAATGTCATAGCATGTTAAACCTAACTAGTCAGATTCTCCAGGCTGAGGGGAGTGCAGCACACCAACATGTTGGCCTGGGAAATTCTCTGGCCACTGTGTGGTCTCACTCACAAGTTTTAGTATTTCACAGACGACAGTGAGCCAACCATCAGATGGAGTGCAACAGACTTAAAAAACATTATTTCTCACTCTATTCATGATCTTCCTTAATTGCCCAATCTACCCTGTGAAAGCTGCCAGGCCGCAGGCGGGGTTTACACCAGCAAGTTTATACACCAATGCTGAAATTCCAGGCAGTTTTTTCTCCCTTCACAGCTCCAGAGATTGGATCCAATAAGAGCCCCCCCATCATTATTACAAGTTTCCTTTATTTTATGGAGAAGTGAATTGTTTCAGGATTTTGCTCTTTATTCCCATTTAGGCTCTAATTCAATGCTTTAAGAATCATGCAATTTGAGAATAATGACATTCACTGGAAAGATAAATACAACCCTAAACAAATACACAAGATTAACTTCCACGACCAAATTATAGCACCCTTCAATACTAAACGTGAAAAGGCAGAATCACTTTAAGATCTCTCTTAATGAATACTGGAAACGTATGGAGTGTTTTGAGACTCTATACAAAACAGATTTTCTAGATACTTATATAGTTTGCCTGTTAATCTGTATTCAACAGACTATCATCTTAATTTATCTCGTAAGTCAGGTATCATTAACTTTCTGACAATTTTATAGTAGAAAAAATCCAAATCATCTCCTGTCTGAAATTTTTTATCTAAATAATATGGTTTCTGTTTCTAATGAGGTATATTCAGCTGAGCAATATTTCAGTTTAATAGTTTGGGGGAAGCCAGGTTGGTCGGCGCTGCAGTGAGATGCTTGCATCCGAGCATAATGACACACAGTGTAAGTCTAAATTATTTATATATGCTTGAGAATACTGTACGGAATCAACTGACTTAAGAGAATGCAATAGTGTTATACATTAATTCTTTGAAATGCCCCTATTTTTTAATCTATCTTAGTCATAATGGTACCCTCTGAAGTGATTTATGAAATATATTATATGACATTTTAATTGTCACTGGCAATGCCTTCCCAATCCCAAGCAAATCACCCACTCAACCAGCAACTCACATCAAATACACTCATGCAACACAAAGTACACTCATTTTTTCACAGCCTTCTGTCTAAGAACAAGACTTGCTGGCACAGAGTCTACCAAAATGACAAGTTTTCATACCTTGTTCTATTAATCTTATTAGAAACACATATCTAATATTAATTTTGAAAACACAGAAGAATAGCGTAGAAGACCAGAGATTCTGAGTCTTACCAGAGACATTAGACAAAGAATTCTGACTTGTCATTTCTGACTGTTTTTAATCTCTAGTTTTGGTTGAATCACCCCCTTTTTTTTGCCTCGGTTTATTTCCACAGACCATTGAAGGATTAGTTCAAGCTTATAAACCATTTGAAACAAAAAGGGATTTCCCTATAATTGCTAAGCATTACAATTACTGATGGTTTCCCTCTGAACTGAAAGTATTCTTCTGTACAAGAGTTGGCTTTCACAGCATGCTTGTTCTGACAATAGCTTTTTATGGCCCAGTAACAATGAGGAAAGGGTTTAAACCAGCTTTACCTTTTATATTAATACTAAGTATTTTTTGTTACATGTAATGTGTAACTCCTTGGGTTCCAATCTAGTTTTCTTTTTCACTCAAAAGAAAAATAAAGAATATTTTGAAAAACATCTTTAAAAGGTTTATAGGAGGCAAAAAAAAAACCACCAATCAAACAAAAAATCCAAATCAACCAACCAATCTCAGCTCTAATGTACAGCAGTCAAGACTCTTAAATGAAGAGTGCTCCTAAGGAATTTTCACAGACAGATTGTATTTTCAGCTTGCTTAAACAGGATAACAACATTTTTGTCTGAAACTCAACCCATCTCCTTAGAAACATTAGCAGTAGACCACTGCTAACATTAAGGTAGAGTTGGCTGTGTAATGATGGCAGAAGTGGAGCTCTCCAGCTCCTTCCTCACTAATCTTGGCAGCCACAACCCTAAATCTGCGCCAAACACAGTTTGCACAGAGAATTTTCTGAGTTTCAGGTAAAAATGAGATGAAGCCGCATTGCAAAAAAAACACCAAACCACAGTTCTGCCTCATTTTTGAAAAAGCAGATTGTACTTGATGACACAGAACTATGTATGTACTCATTTACCATAGATCTAAAAAAAAAAAAGGGAAAAAAAAAAAGAAAGAAGAAAGTGGCACTTTCTTAGACGAAGATCTTAACTGATCTTACCAGTTTATTAGAATAGTTTGTTAGTGAATATAAAACAGTGGAAAAGCACAAAGAAAACCAGTACTTACATCAAGTGGCCTTGGTCTATTCTGTCCAATAAGGATTATAAAACAATGGTATATGAGTAAGAATGAGAGTACTTGGAAAAATGAATCTTGGCAAGCTGTTGCAGACTCACCTTTTTCATTGCAATTGCTTTTAAGCCACACAAATGGCATGAACTTCTTCATATGAAATGAAGAAGAAAAGATATTGCAGCAACCTGAATTGTAAAGGTACTCCAACCTTCCACATTCTCATCCCACACAGTAAGTTGTGCGAAAGATAAAATAGACTCTCAAATCAAATAGACTTATCGTTTTTAAACAGAATTTGAAGCCTAAGCAAACACAAGATAAATACTAGGCTGTCAAGACTTGTAATAAAACTAAAACACACTAAAATACAGAGGCAGAAAAACCACAGGAGGGTTCACTAAGAACTAAGAATTCCAGCTGCATCGAAAAAATTATTATTGCTTTAACAGGAACTAATGAGTTCCAAATAAAAACACCAAAAGAACACAAAGGTATTGAAACCACCTGTGCTTTGTAGTGCCCTTTAGCACCCCAGTCTTGGCAATTCATCAAACAGAAAAGTAAACACTACTCTGGCCAGTCCTCGCGTGCTCTGTTTGTTTAAAATTCATTAAGTTCAAAAAGTCAATTCAACGTACACCCTCAGAATTCAAAAACTATGGACTTAATACAAAAGTAATTGATAAAACAAATACTAATATAGTAATTTATTAAAGACATACAGAATTTTTACATTACTGATACTTTTTTCTGCTACGAACACGAAGGACTCCTTTGTTCAATATATCAGTGCAGAGCTGTTGCTCGTTTGACTTCAGTCAAGTACAAATCTTCTACTTTAAGCCAATCTGCTGCGTGTAATATCACTAAGTTCCTACCTCTTACAAATATCAAGATCTTGAATTACTTTTGAGCCAATTCACAACTTTCAAAGGTACAGACATCCTCTTAGAAAACCCGAAAACTAAAAACTCTTTTAGGGTTAAAATCTTTATAGAGTGTTCATGCACTGTTGAAAAGCAAGAGATCTCAGCTAGAGGTTGATTTATGCTCTTCTGCACTTGTCATTTCCTTCCTGCGACATCAGCTCATTGCGTGCACATGCCTGCCTTACACAATTATTGCAATGTTAACTTCTAATTAGATATAAGCTAACTTTCTTCTAACACAAGTATGAAGACACACATTAAGGCATGCAGTGCAATCTTTAGTGTTTTCACCCTTTATTTTCTTCACGGGTTGATGGATATCTTTTTGTTTGTTTGTTTGTTTTCCTATCATGGGCTATCTGCATCCTAACCTTGTAAAATGGCTGGGTACCTTAACAATTAGAGAAAAAAACAGTATCATTTTCCTGTTTCTTTTGCCCCGAGCACAGATGGAATTCCAGGCTTCTACAACTAAAAGAACAGCACGTGTACCTAGAACAGCACCTCTTTTCCCCGCTGTCTCATCACAGGACAGCGGGAAGGATGGGAAGAGTGTGTCAGTTCCGTGCCTCACACAGTGTGTAACTGGGAGTGTACACCATATATATCTATCGCCACATATAATATTTTTTTCCAAAAGAACTCAGTGTTCTGAAACTCAAAGTTCTTATCTTTAGCAGTTGCTTCCCCTTCTGGCTCTTTGGATTCAGAAAAGAATCTGAATTCTGACCAAAGATTTACCCATCTCAGGACATTTTTCAAACCAACACACAAATGATGTTCCAGAATACACCATTTTAGTGTTCTTACAGAATGGAAAACTGAAATGCAGATGGGTATTAGCAGTATTGCCCTCCCCCACACACTGTCCTGGATTTCATTTCTTTCACTCTACTGGAAGGGCAAGTATTTAACAGGATTTTCTGACATATCAGTTCTTTTTCAAGTTGAATCACAATGAATTCCTGTGAATTCCCCCTGCTGGCTGACAATAGCAAGAAGTTAATGTCTGGTTACTGTCTTCCCTAGATAACTCCATACAAATGTTAATAGTTCTTCGTAATTTGCTCAATTTATTTGGGCTTGGCTATCTTATCTGACCAGCACCTCTGCACCTCTTAATTCTGTGTTCTCCTTCCCTTTCCTACCCTACAAAATTGGCTGAGGCCCATGCAGTTACTACTAAATATGGAAAAAACATACATATTTTTCTTACATAGTAATTTCTCTCATTATCCATACAAGAATATGGTTTTTCTTTCCAGGTTACTGAGCAGAATATTTCTCCAAGTCTGCAATTTGGAAAACCATAAGTGTCCTGATAATATCCGGGACATCCAGCAATAAAACACACTTTTTGGGTTTTATTTTAAATCAACTATCATAAACTTTTCTACAAAATTTAACCTAAAAAACTGAATTGATTTTTTTTTTCCCTCCTGAAGGGACATCCCACTCTAGAGGCAAAACAGAATACAAAAGAAGGGGAAAAAAATAGTCTTGCTTCACAGAATCCAGTAGATTTACTATAAAACAGTGGGAGCAACGTCACGGTGGTAGAACCAAGCTGTCCTGCTCCATAAAAAGGCATGTCTGATGGACATTGATCTGCCACAGCACACCAAGGGCCCAGGGAGTGTTGGTGGCTCTCTCTCAGAGCTAGCAGAATACTCAGCAGAATTCTACAGCAATAAAGCACATTTGAAAACAGAAAATTCAATTATCCCTGGATTATCTTCCTCTCTTTCCAGTTGTTTCTGGAAGTTGCAGTGGCATGTAGACATGTGTAAAGGGAACTGCTGTGACTAAAACTCACAACAAAATTTCTACTTAGTCACATGTTGGCTTATGGTAACTGCAATTTTCAAATTGTTTTGTCCTCCCTCAGCTGTCTGCTCTACTCATTTGTGCTGCTACCAGAGACCAGCGTTGACAGATACACAGATTCTAATTCCCACTTGAAAGACTTACTACATCACCCATTACTTTATTTATTTATTTTTAAAACAAGTACCATACCATATTGACAACTCTCCCAGACAATTCCCCATCCAGTTTTTGACTGAGCAGTATCCCAGCATCAAAACCAGAAACCTCATGTATGGTGGGAAAGTAAACATATTAAGAAGCAGAAAAAAAAATTGGAACAAGATGACTGACCCACTCTCCTCTAGCACTAGCAGATATTTTGCAGATCACACATTAAGGATTAGGTGGGGGGTTATTTGGTTGGTTTGTTGGTTGTTTATTCCCATTATTTAAAAAAAAAAGCTAACAAGCAGATAGTACACAAATCACAGAATCATAGAATGGTTTGGGTTGGAAGGGACCTTAAAGACAACCCAGTCCCACCCCCTGCCCTGAGCAGGGACACCTCCCACCAGCCTGGGCTTGAACCCCTCCAGGGATGGGGCAGCCACAGCTTCCCTGGGCAACCTGGGCCAGGGTCTCAACACCCACAGAGCAATGAATTTCTTCCTAATATCTAATCTAAATCTCCACTATTTCAGTTTAAAACCATTACCCCTCGTCCTACCACCACACTCCCTGACACGGAGTCCCTCCCCATCTCTCCTGTAGCCCCTTTAGGTACTGGAAGGGGCTCTAAGGTCTCCCCTGAGGCTTCACTTCTCCAGGCTGAACAACCCCAACTCTCCCAGCCTGTCCTCAGAGCAGAGTAGCTCCAGCCCTCGGAGCATCAATTGAGAAGCAGTAACGAGATAAACTTTGGCACAAGTGGGATTACACCCAAATGGATTCTCTCTTCATTCCAACTCAACTCCTACCTCAGGAGCCAGAATGTAACGGGATAGAGACAGAGCAGAGCTGGTCAGCCAGTTAGTAGTTACACTTGAGAGCTGGGCTCTCTGCCGTACTGGTGACACCTAAAACTGGCACTCACTTTTCTTTGCTACAGGAATTGTCCAACACTGGATAATAGATTGAATATGTGCTCTATGAACTCGATCAAGAGCTCAGGGATCAGGGAAAAGAACACCTGGGCTTATAGCATAAGAGAAAACTTAGGGTAACTTCACAAATGCACGTCTATTTTGTAAATGTAAATAAAATTTAATATATTAAAGCAGCTTCAAGTTTCCATATATATCATGTTTCCCAGCATATCAGAGCCAATTTGGGGGTTTTTGTTGTTGTTTGTTCCACCCCACTCCCAAAGACACATTTCTTTTTTGGAATTCTGAAGAGCTTTACATAAATAGCTACTTTGGTTGAATTATATTCAGAACACAAACATAGAAAGAAACCATGACACTCTGCAAACTCCTGACCTCATTATTCCTGAGTAAAGTACAGTAGAATATGTCTATTAATTTGTCTGTGCATTCTTCAGCAGTCAAGCTGAAAGCTCAGCTTTTTTACGCCTGGAAGTAAGATCAGCTGGTTAGCCATGTTAAACATCTTCTTTCAAAACTCTAGCACAGCTCTTATAATTGCTTCTGGTTAAAAAAATTAGTGATAATAATCTCAACACTAAAAGGACTCGGGCATGGTGTGACTGGTCAAATTCAGACCATTTACTGGGTATGCAGTTATTGATGTTGCAGTTATGATCCCACTCACATAATAACACTGACAAGAATGAGGTTTTTTTCAGGCTGCAAAATCACCTCCCAGTCTCTGACCATTTCCGCACCTTTCCTCCAGATGCATACCTCTTACTTTGGTTACAAAGAAAAAAAAAAAACACCACCATAAAACTCCATTTTGTGTTAAATTTTAGTAAAGCTCATTATGAATCTTATGGATGTAAGTTACTAAATTTGATTTCTTGTCCTCTGTTTGAGCCATATAACATTTGTTCAAAACAGCACGATTCAAAATTGTTTTCTGCAATACCCTAAAGTGTAATTACAACAGCATCTTGTACTGAGACATGAATACAAGTAATAACCAGCTAAAAAACTTAAATCTATATTTAAAAATTAAGGAACATATAATTGTCACCGCTCACTTTCTTGTTTATATAATCTAAATGAGGATATGCTCACTACCACAAGAATAACAATTTGGTAAGTTTACAATAACATGTTACACATAAAATTGTTTCTTTTCTTCCCCCTCACTTTTTCCTTTTTTCTTTCCCAATCAGAATCCACATCATGCTGTAACTTGAAGAGCTCTTTCTTATCTTTCCAGTGTCAATATCAACCTTCAATCATGAAAAATTGCATTTGGGAAACCTTTGTTTTACACTTTCACCACAATTTATTTCTGAAGAAAACCAACAAGTGAAGCAAGTATAAACCAGTGTTGACTTCCCGTTCTCTGCATCACCCTGACACAACATCTCAGATCAGTACGAAATTAATTGAAATCTGTTATTGACTCTGAAACCTAAAGATGGCAATTTAGATGTCAACGTTAGCTAACTTGATTTTAATGTAACATACAACAACTATGACAAATGAATTGATGACATGTACAAATTTCTGACATCTGTAACTTCGAATAGCAAATGGAGTTGACAAATGGATCTGATGGCAAATATTATGTGACTCCATAATTAAGGATGTACTGAAGTTTGCACTGAAACTGCACTGGAATAACAGAGTGAATTTTCCACTGACTTGCATTCTAGGTAGCTATTTTCAGTTATGTGAAGTACATGCAAGTTCAATCATTAAAAAAACTCTACAATCCAATTTAGGATGGGTTTTCACCTATTTCACATAGGTGCAAAGCAGAATCAAGCACTAATTCTCCATCTTTGACAAATAAACAAATAATAGTTGAATATTTGCCTCCAAATTATACTAAATAGTGATCAAAACCAGTTTCATTAATATTCTATAAAAATATACAATCACTTATAAAAACTGTTCACGTTTATTAATTTAAAATAATTATTAGTTTTAATGATTCAAAAGAAATATATAAGAACAAGTTTTTAAGTAATTAAATTCCTCACTGACTGAGATGTAAATACAAAAAGAACTTACTTTCTACACCTATAAATGTAGGAGATCCATTTTCCTCATTATTTTTGCAACTTAATGTTATCATTGCACATACAATTCCTCAACACAGACAAGTGACTTTGCCCCACTTTGTAAAGGAGAACAAAAGATTCCCAGGGAGTTCTTTTTAGAGCCATTTTTAAAGATGCAACTTTAATACATGATTAAGCCCATCCATTAAGCAAAGCTTTATGTTAAATGTTCAAGTCCAGTTGACTTCCCTGGGACTCAGACCCCACAGTTAAATACAGTCCCCGTGCAAGCTCAGCTTGGCACACAGTGTCACGGGTGACACCGGGGCACAAGACAGGAACAGACCTTCAGCTCAGGGCTCCAATCTGGGGTACGTGACTACCCCCCCAGAAACTCTTGTGCAGCAGTTGATTCCCTCAAAGAGGTAGGGCCAGAAATCTGGAAAGTCGCCACGATGCTACAGCAGGAACAGTGCCGAAGGGCAAGGAAATGGGAAGCAGGGACTAATTTGGAAGGTTTATGTGCCTTTAGCTCCTCTCTAATTCCAAAGCTGGTCTTAAGTACAAATTTAAACAATAATGTGAACTGGGCAATTGTCCTTTTGAGTCTATAAAAAAAACCCCAAACGTCCTATGAACACTCACTTTTCTGTCCCATTTTTAGACTTCACCATGAAATTTGCCATTCCTAAACTGTAATCACAGATTATCTAGTTATAAAAGCGTCTTCTGAGGGTACTATTTACATACAGGAGGCATCTCCAGCTACAAAATCCTGATCCCTCTCTGTCTGTACCACCTGTAATAATGCTACTTGAGTTAGATCATCAGAATTTAGCAAATTAAGAATACAATCACAAAGCTAGTTTGTGTTATGCTTTGTGCAAACATAATAACCAAATACTACAAGTCAAAATTCTGCTATATTGTAATTAGTACCCAAAATATGTTTTCCTAAAACATTCGTAGTCTCCTTCCCCATTTTCTGGGGAAAAAAAAGTGCACTTTTCTTAAGAGTACAGCTGATAATAAGGGGCAAATTAGGATTCCAACGTATCAGTTATATTCATTTCACATCTCTTGGATTGTCCAGCATAATCCACTGAACAGATTGTTGAAGAGCTAAGTTTTGAACCTTCTAACTTAAATATTTAAAGACCAGACCACTCGTGAAAGACATGGCTTAAGAATAAAGATAATCCATTTGATTCCTTTGGAAATCATCAGCATGAGCTATCCCCACATTAAAAAATACATTTCAAACTGCCTTAACAGGGCATATTCCCATTTCATGTGAAAAAATATAATCATATTTTTATTTATGACGTTTACAGCCTTTTTGTCACAGCTAAGTAACAATTTCCTGGTAATTTCTTTCCACAAAATAGTCAACCTTACATCAGGAAAACCATAATCAGAAACTTCAAAAATTCATATAAACAACGGCAATTCTCCCAAATATCTAGTTTAGGCTTTTCCACCTCTCAAACTGATATGAGATTTTATTTTTAGGCAGCTGAATGTACAGAAAGCATAGGCACAGTAAGGTACTGAAAACACACTGATTTTAAAGGCATTTACAATATGGCCACAGAATTATGTCAAACACTACTCATTTAAGCTACAGCTAACTGATACTTAAATATTACAAAATATTTTGTTCTTGTGTATATTGTCAGAGATTGATAGTTTTAAGGTCTTTCACAATGTTCAAGCCACTTTTTCAAATGAAAAATAAATCTGTCAATCTCCATAAAAATCATGAGGAAAAACTAGTTTAAGCTATCTTAAGTTTTTTAAATCACTGCTGTAATCAAAACCCAACCTTTCCTTTTTGATAAGTACCGCCTTACACTTACGGTTCTCACATTTTACCAGAATGACACTGTGAAGAAGCTGTTGTTAATCTTATTCATTGATAATTCCTGTTTTACATTATACGTACTGCAGAGCCTTGTAAATTAGTTTACAGACTATGTAATTACTGAGAAAACCTGTGGTATTTAAAATAAGGGTAAGGTTGCACGTACCTTTTCCCCAGTAGCAATGCTGACCTAAGGGCTTTCCATTCCTCCTACTCTACTTCTCATCCTTCTCTCCGTCCTACCCTTAACTTGTGCTGCACACCTGTGTGTAGGGCTGAACTGTGAATGTGACTGGGGAGCTAATCCAGGTTGGGAAAGGGAAAAAAAAGAAAAAAGAGAAATGAGGGAACGATTAAATCAAATCAGCTTCCTGATTCAGTTCAGAGCGTACTCCCAGAAATAGCTATAGGAACACATCTAAAAGAACAAGGTGAGTAGGGGTAAGGAAAAGCAGAATGGATAGTAATATCATAAGCAAATGTTACTATTGAATCCAACTTAGGGTAAAATTCCTGATTAAAACAGACAAGCATTTCAGAAATTCTATATTTTAAATTTCCAGTATTTTAATTAGATTTTCCTTTTTTTTGAGATTATTCATTTTTTTAAAAATTCAATATTTTGCCATTTATTCTTTCTACTAAAAACCCCATATAAAATAACTGTATCACATACACATGCATCATGTGAACAACAGAGGGGTACTAGAAGGGAAGATTTCTTAAAGACATCTTATCTTTTACTATTTGTTTCTTGTTCTTCTTCCTTCCATAGCCATACACAGCTTAAGACCACTTCCCACTCCTCACAAATTATTAAAGCTATATAAAAGTGATAACAATGTATGGAAAGCTTTCACCAAGTTCCTGTCCTTGACCAAAATCACTGTTATCACACTACTGTTTATATATTTTACTTTCTAGAGGGGATTGACATTTCAGCAAATGCTAATATTTAAGTAATACAAAATAATATTTTTAAATTATTAGAATTTGCTATGAAAGCAGGAATATGAAACATAATATTTTAATATCTAGAAGGCCAAAACTGTGACTCTACAAAGGTATTCATATATTTTATCACAGTACTATTGTATAGTTCTATGCACTGACTATAAAACCTTGTGCAGCTCTAACAGTGACCTTTGTAATTATTACATTTCAGTAATGCAAACACTATTCTTTAAACAAAACCAAACATACTTAATGGAACAATTATGAACAAATGTTCAAAACAAAAGGCAAAGTTATAACAACACAGAACACCCTGTGCTTCACAGCCTCTGAATTTTGAAAACATGATGTTGCCAAGACTGCTGCGATACATACCATACAAAAATCTTCTATTATAGTTGATTAGAACTATTAAAAATTAATACTAACAAAAATGAGCTTCCTAGAAGAGCAATAAAACAGAGGTCATTGCAGAAATATAAGAAGATCTTTAAGTACATTTCTTTCCCCAGACCTGACTATAGTGTCCATACAGCATGCACTTACTGACCTGTCTAGTTGAAGGCTTAGACCCAACATTTCTACAGAAATACTGGTTCATAGTTAATACAATTATATTCTATCTTCCCTGACTCATAATAATCTTTCACGTCAATTAATAATTTAAGATTTAAAGTACATGGACCATATACTTAGATTATAGAGCACAGCTGGCCCAGTTAAGCTATGCAGAGTCCTTCAAACAGAAAGATGCACACATCCATTGTACAAAATAAATGCAATAATTTCAAAGCTTCCATGAAATTCTGACTTTGCTCAGTATGAATGACTCAAATATAGACAGAAGTCCATAAAATAGTTTCCTATTGGAAACTGGGCTTTCTACATAGCAAATACTGAAGTTGCACAAAAGTGGTGTCCAAAAGTAAATTCAGTTTTTCCAATGAGCACAGTTCACATGTCTGGGACTTTCTAGTGTGACTATCAAGGAGTAGCTGTGTCCAGAAATACTGGGCAAATGCAAGAGGCATAAACACGCACAGATATACATAGAGACACGTTAACATGTGTGCACTTCTCCATATATTTAGATAGATATCTCTCCAGGGGAACAAAAAAAAAAAATCCAGGAAGAGGAGGATAAGCTAAGGAATCCTGATCACATACAGCATTATATTTACACCAGCAAGACTTCTACCCTCTGTAGTTAATATAGTAAATTAAATTTATGCTTACCTGCCAATTTGTTTTCTGAGAATTAGTATGTGCTCAAGAATTAAGTTCGTTCAGGGCCCTAGAGCAGTCAGTATGTCTAAACAAGGGTAAAGGAACCCAGAGAGAGTGTTCATCTAAATTTAATATCTCTATGAATATATAATTTAGTACATCATATAGTAAAACTGTAGAACTAAATCTTGTAGTTAACATGGTTTCCAAAAAGAATTTAGAAGCTGCATACATAATTACGTAAAGATAACATCTGGTTCTATAGCAGGAGATACAAATTTGAGAGAAATCAATGAGATCACATTGAAAGACCGGAAACAGCCATAAAACTAAACATCATTTTTTTTCTCTATCTTTCCTATTCAGTTCTATTAATTTTATTTATTTTTCATTTATTGATGCATATAGTAACTTCATAATTAAAATCTGCCTTTAAGGTCTTTTAAAAACGTAGCTAAGTTTCAGTATAAAGTTTGTTGTTGTAGAAAGAACATTATCCAAAAGATGCAATGGCAGTCCCCAGTGGAAGCGATGGGTGTTAGAAGGATCGACACACACAAAGTTTAAACAGCACACCAAATGTAGCTTCAACGGTAGACAGCTCAGATAAAATTCAACCACCTCACATTTTTAAGGGTATTTCTGTAAATAAGTATTCAAAAAATAAATGTTAAAAATCACACACTTAGAAAGCTAGTCTTAAAGCGTGTTAAATCTTGGTGTAGGTACTTCTTTTCATAAATAATGTGGCCCAAAGAAGATTAGGAATAACTACCCAGGAAACTAATGCATGACTGTGAAACACGGAAGAACAGGATGTTAGTTCTAATCTAGCTAACAAAGGAGAACAATCAATGGCAATATGGTTGCACGGGCCATTTGGATTCTCTTGAATGACTTAAAGACAATGAAAATGACAGGAACTATACAGATTTTCCCTGGAAAAATCAAATGGCTTCTGTGTTAGAAATAGAATAATCTAGAAAGAGGAAAATAAAAACCAGAGTTACCTATTCTGAAGAAGAATATATGAAATCACTACACTCACTCCTGTGTGGCAGAAACTCTGAGTGCAGAGAGGTTTAGCTCAGGGTGACTGTCCTCTGGTATCAACCCAAGCGCTGCACCCTCGCCTACTCCCTGTTCAATGAGTCCAGCGCACTGGAATTGCTGGTATAAAAAAAGAGAACAAAACCACAACAGTAGCTTCCAGCTCAACTCCTTTACTAAAGACACAGTGGCAACAACTTTATTAAATAACCCCCTTCTCTCTTCTCTTGATGACTGTCTCCTTTCTCTTGCTCTCTTATACCTAACCAAGATGTCCTGCTACGACTCTACACTAACATCACTGTAGCATCTAACTCCTTTAAATATTAAAGAGAATAGAAATTTACATTGTTGGGAGAATTATAAAATTAAACTGGAAGTTTATTCCACAGAGTAAGCATTGGCTGAAATGATCTCTGATGTAACATGTCAATTTTGGAAAAATGTTTCAAAACATTGGCAAAATTTTTCCAAGTATCAAGAACTGTGCTGTTTTCTGTAACATTCTACAGCTGAATGGAACCAAGCATTGAACCAGAGGAGAGCAGGAGATCTGTCAAGAGCAGCATATGGAAGGAAGCAAAATGCCCCAGTCAAAAAGCCTGAAATACACAACAAGCTACTTGTGTTTTCGCATATCCATGTGGCCCAAAAGGCCAAAATTACTCAGTACAGCAAATACTGAGTGAAAGATATCACTGACTGACAGTAAGGGTTAAACAGCACGAAAAACATGAGCTAAACTTTTCAGGAGTGCACATTGCTGCTCACAGACACTTGCTCAAAATACAAGGAATTATTTATACAAAGTGAATTAATTGCCAACAGTTGAAAACTGATCATTTCATACACTCCAGCTCAAAAACATTGTGTAAATATTTTCAATCAGCTGAAGGACACACGAGGGCAGAGACATCACCCCACCGGCCCAAGAGATTTTTAGCAGTGGTGGGGAGTTGGGGAAGCTTTTTGATTTGTTTTAAAGATTTGACAGGGAAGATCTGATACTATAAAACTGGAAAAAATCCTACAAGAAAAGAAACCAACTGAGATCTTAACTTTAAATATGTAAAGTGCCATTTTCCAAGAGTCTCCACAAAACTTAAATTCACTGGGGAGAGAAATGCACGTTGCTTTGACCTCATTAGAAGAGTATTTCAAGAAAGATGACTTTTTTTTCTTAATAACATAGCAGAAATTTAAATTATAGATTTTAACAGCCTTTTTTTACCTTACAGGAATAAGAAAAGGATTAGGGCACTACTAAAATAACAGTAAGAATACTGTAGTTACAACTGAAGTATCAACTATACAAACATTCACCTGAGAAAGTAACAGGCCAATGATCTACTATAGGTATTTTATTATATGGAATATAAAAGTATTATTTGTAGTAATTTTTATTATTAAAAAGGACTAAATTGCTTTTTACAGCTTTCTGGTTACCAGGTTTTGGTTGATCAGATAAACCTTTATAATACGATTAATTTTCATACAGTGGTATGTTGATTTTTAAACCCTAAAGACTAGCAGAAAACAGAAAGGCCAAAGACTGTTGTCTCATGCTTCGTTGGTTATATTGATGATTTAAAGGTTAAGATTATAAGATAAAAATATGAGGGGTATATAGACCTCAGTTTTTTTCAAATTTAAAAATACTTCTTCCAATTTTTTTAAGTAATTAAATCTACACTGCAATCTGATGTACCTCTAAGGATCAGTCCTTACGTAGGTACTGCAAACTGATGGACTGACTTTACAGAATCACTTTAGAAGTAAAGAATCACAAATTAGCACGATACAGTTAATATCTAATAACTTTACTATATTTCAAATGGAGCAAGGGAAATTGTCTTCCATTAAACACTCTGTTAAATGTTTTGCTGAAAGGCAATATATTCTGAACTTCAGTTTATGCCGTGACCTTTTATAGCTTCCCTGCATCTGCTCAGTTCATTACCTCCCCTTCCTTTGGGCCCCAGATATAGCCAGATCTGACCCTCCCCAAGTCTTCTGCCGTTTGCCCTTGTCCACTTGACAATGAAATGCCTATTCATATCACTGACATCTACAATGCCATGATTTTTACTTTGTTTTCAGCAATACTATCAGGCAGAATAGTTGCTAAGCAGCAAGAACTCTTTGCACAAGACTCAAAAAAGACTTCATTCTCCATCTCTTAAGATTGAATAAAAAATATTTTTAAATATGCAAAATATGTGGATAAAAAATAAACTAGAAATAAAACATAAACCAGAAAATAGTTTCTACATCTACGTTTCTTGTAACATAGTACTGAAGTCTTCAACTGAAGAAGACTGATAGATGGTGGTTTGAGTGTCAGTATATCATGAGCAGTAATAATCCAATGATATGTTTAACATACAGTTTTGTCATCACATTATTATTGAGTTAGGACTATGAGTGAGGAAAAATGAGCACTAAGGTCAGAAAAAACACACACTGTAGATTTCAAAGTAAGCTCTTATACCTTTGAAACATGATTTTTCTCTCCTCCCCACCTCAACTTTAGCCCTAAGATCCATTTTTTAATCACATATTGCCAGCTAATGTTTATGTAAACCTCTGAGGTCCCTGGATCAGCGCTATCATAGCCCCTTCACTGTCCTTGCAGAAGTTGATGAAATTTATTCATTTATATATATTCATAAATGTAAAGAATGCTAAGGCAGAAAGCCTATTTCATTATTATCTTAGAATACAAAGTACAATGCCAGCAGGCAGTAATCAGCAACTTCATACTCCTATGAATCCTTAACTACTTCACTCTAGAACAAACACTTTTAACAATTTGTTTACTGCAATTTTACTAAACTCAAATATTGGTCCCCTTTCTTGTATCTTTAGGTCGCTTCAAGACATTTTCATTTACATACACAATTTACATCAATGTAAAACTAAATGACTTACTCAAATGTAGAAAAACGTTTGCCATTTATTCGGTACCACCTTCAAATAATCACAGATTCATATAATATCATTCAAGTATTATAGCCCCTGCCAATGCCAAGACATCTTCAGAACACTATTCCTTTTGGCTACACAGATTCATTTTATTTTATGTTTAGAGCTAGCAGAACTCACAACTCCTAAATCAGGTGAGATACTACAGTTTATAAAGTCAGGACATTCCATTACATCTGGAACTCCTTGTTAACCCACAAGGTTTTCACACGTTCTACAGAGGCTCTGAGCTTTTACTAAAACACAAGTTTAATGAAATTCTGCAATTGAGAATTTATGTCTGTCTAATAGAAATGAATGAAAAGTGGGAGAAACAGGTATAGACTTTTCAGACACCTTTCCCGTGTTTCTATTGATCAAAAAAATATTTCTTGGACTATTCTCTCCCTGATTGTACACTCAAACACTTCAGAAAGGAAAATGACTTTGCCTAGCAAGATTGGTCTCTACTTGGCAAATTTCTCCCTTCACTTCTTCTAAGGATTGCTCTGATTGCAAGTACAAAGCACTCAGCCTGGGGGAACAGATACAGTGCCTGCAAATGAAGGGCCTTCAACATCTCCCTTTTTTAAGACACTTTGCTGCCAAAGTATCATGATTCCTTTTAAGGGATGAATTCATTTTCTTGTCCGATTGCACTCGTCAGAGGAAATCTTTCTGCAAATATTATTGCATCTTCTGCTAAGATTTAACAGTTTCATCTCATTTTGTTACTTGAATAAAACATGTGCGATATTTTAAATATTGACTAATAAACCCAACTTTTTGCCACAACCTACTCAAAACTCAATTTTGCAATACTACACTCAAATAAATAAAAGGCTTTTCCAAGAGAGAGGGAGGAAGCTCTCTCTAATTACATATTTTGAACCTCATCTAGGCTGCTGATTTGCCTTATCTCAATTTAGCTTTTGTTGTTTCTCCCCTAGACTGTTCGCACACTTAATAACAATTTTTATTTTTTTAAAGCAGAAGCGACGTCTGATGAAATACCCAAAGTAGGGATACATGCAGTATTCATTATTTAGTCACAAATCAGAACGTTGCGCAGATAATTGAGAAATTTGTGTCCTCAGAGAACACCACCACAAGTTATTCATCCAAGCATCTCTCAGAGCAACATTCACTTCCCACCCAGTGCCTCCAGCATAAAACTTCAGAAGCAAGTACAGGGACCTAGAGCCAGTAAAACCAAAGCACTATTAGAACTGACATTTTCACTTTCTCCAGTGGTATTTTCCGATGTGCCTTACTTCTCCACAAGAGGTTTTCATTGGATTTTTTTCCCAAGTAGCTGTGTTTTCAAGAGGTCAACTGTTGCTCAGAAACAGCCTTACTTCTACCATTAACATTTCAAAAGACGGGCTGAAATAGGAAAATTTTCTCCCCAAAAGCGTTTCTCTCTGGGTAATGTCAAAACTCTAGAAACTTCGCACAAGATGACATTTGCACACAATAGTAAGGTTTACTTCACTTAACGAAGTGAAAGCTCATTAATTGGGAAGCTATATGGATTTCCATACTTTCTTATCCCTCACTGATAAGGAGGGGGGAAAAATAAAATCAAGAGAGAAATATCATGCCTATGGCAAAACTGAAAAAGTAAACATTCCCAAGAAGCAAAACTCTTGAAGTTTGAATTTTTATTTTTGTTTAAGACCCAGGTTTTAGATGAAAAATTTGGCCTATCTGCAGTTTAACATATCTGTTGCTTAACTTTTTGGTTCCTTTTGAAAGCAACCCGTAGTTGGCCAATTTGATAAATCAAAGAATTCTGAATGTAGACATTGTAGATTACAACTTCCATGTATTTATGCTAACATCAAATGAAAACAAGTACCTTCCTTAAAATGTAGCTGAGTCTTCAGTTAACGCTATTCTTTTGCAAGACCCCTATTTTTAGATGTATTCAGTGAAAACCACACTAGAACAAGAACTCTCCTTTCCTTTGCCCAAGGGGTTGCTATTTGTACACAATGAGAATGTGTACTCTTCAGTTCCATTTTTTTATTAAACAAAAAAAAAAAAGAACTTCCTTTACCTTTACCAAGACTTATCTATTTACAACAAAAGAGCTAGTTCATCACCTCTAGAAGCTCCAAGAGTCCCAAATAAAGTAGCACAAAAAGAAGGAGAAATAGTATTAAATTATATAAATAAAGGGGAAAAGTCCATTTGACAACCTGATTACAGAAAAATAAAGGTACTGGAGAAATCTTTCATTAGTGCATTGCCAGTTATAGAGTTAGCTGAAAGACATCAACTGGTTTGGTTGAAGGTCAAGCCTTCCTCCTGGAGGGTATGGGGTTTTTAGCTTTTCTGCTAAGTGACTTTGCCAGTACAGTCATCAAGTAAACTACATTTTTTCTCATTCACAAGTATACTAAAAGCTTTTCTAAGCAACAGCCCTAACTCCATATTGTGCTCAGATGTGAAAAAAGACTTAAATTCTATATAATCAACCATCAATTGCTGCCACAATACTTGACCTTTATAAAAAAAGACATACACAGGTATCCAAATAATGTGAGTTGAAATTTTATCATATATCCTATTGATTATTTTTAACTAAAAGCCTGAAAGAAAAAGGACCTAAGATGATCTCTAAGGTCCCTTCCAACCCAAACCATTCTATGATTCTATGATGATTCGAATTGGTCACTAACTAAACTGAGAACTGCATCCAAAAAAGGTAACTCACGAAGAGTATTCCATTTCTTTGGATAAAGCAAAGGGTAAGCCCTGAGAATGGGGTCTCGGAGAGTTAAGAAATAGGTGTTTACTGAGAAGTTATCCAACCAGATACAGGCATTCACAAAATCAAGGAAAAATTTTCCCAACACTGAAGAGAAAACATGAATTTCCTTTTTCCTGATCTTAAGAGAAACAGAAAAACCTACCCCACCAACTCTCTCCTGATTCCAACCAAAGCTTTGTAGGTCACCAATAATTTAGGACCAATTCCCCGCTTTCTCTATTTAAGAACATACAAGTGTTTCTTCTTAATATTTTAGGATAGATCAAAGAAATCAAAATTGAGAGACTCTTGGGAACAATCACACAGTAAAATAAGGTAAAACCATGGCTTGCAGTAGGGAACACTTGAAAACAAGCAAAAGTCAAGAGAGTAAAGAGTCTACCACGGTAATCTAGAAAGAAGATTCTTGTTCTTTCTTTCAAATACAATATACATAGTAATTGCTAAAAGTGCCAAAATTATTTTTCCTGGTACAAAAAGCTATGGCAACACAAATTTCCATATACTGCCCTGCCCCAACTTATTTCACTAGAAAACTGACCTAAACTCTACTCAACAGCAGCAGAGCATAAAAACCACAATGTTAAGTCTGAAATGAAAACACATATGTATATGAAGAGTACTACCTAGTGTTATTCCATCCGACTTTGTATGTTACTGTAAGCCAAGGACAGGGGAGAAAAGCTCAAGTGTAAGCAAGTTGATACAATTTGATCTTAAAAAGGCACTTTCACAGCCAACAGGTCTACTGGATATAAGGAGAAAAACTGATTGAAAACAAGAGAGCAATAGAGAAGGCTACTGGTTACTACTACCCCCATGAATTAAATCAAATTCAGAGCGTGCTATCGTAACATGCTGACAAACAGTTTGCAGAAAGAATTTGTGCAATAAAAAATGAGTGAGTAGGCCAAAAATAATGTCAAGTTGGCTATTTAAATAAATAAATAAATAAAAACAGTCAAACAGCAATGTCCAAAATAAGAAAAACTTCACTGACTGTTAAAGTAATTTAAGATTATAAGGTTACCTGAAAATAGAATTATGTTCTATACATTTGATATTCCATTACATTTCATCCATTTAGTTGTTCCTATATATCCAAGAAAGAATATAATCATAGCCAAAATGCAAACATTTTGACTTGAAATATTTGCTAGCCGAACAAATCTATTAGTATTTATACTGTGTCTTACATTAAACATAAACACACAGTTATAACTAACATAACCAAATAAAATTGGAAATGAGCTGATGGGACTCTTAGAATTCATTCTACTAAAGTAAATTAAAAATATGCAAATTAAAACCACACAGCAACTGCTGTGGTTACAGTGTAAAAACAATCACTTATATTTACTTCAATATAAGATACATGCCATATTTTCTGGGGCATTTTTTTACTGTATTAAAGAAAAGGATCTGAGAAGGTGATTCAGCCTCCCTTGGTGCCCTTTTCTCCTCCAATTCCTTGTACTCTAATGGGAGTACTAGACACTGCAGCAAGAACTGGAAGAATTGGAATGACTATAGAGCATTTGCACAGTCTCTGAGCTACTCATGACTTCTCCCACTTTGGCCCATTCTGAAGCTATGGAAGTAAATCTCCCTGTTTGTTTTATTAAGTGGACCCTCCACTTAAAAAAAAAAATTAATCAAAGACATAATTTTTTAAAAGTTAATTTATGAAGGAAAAATAACCAAAAGGATATTAAGGATGCAGCTGCTGCAGGTATAACTGCACAGGTGCACCATTCTGCTTGAGCTTAGCAAAGGAGGGAAATTTTAAGAAGATTTTACTGATGGTTATAAAGTTCTGATGGCGATTGGTGCCACTCAGAGTAAGAGAAGACCTGGTAAGGAAAAAAAAGAATTATTAAAATATTATAGGAGGTATAAACACAAAGATGAGATGCATGCAGGTTCCAAGTGATCCCAAGTCTCAGGAGTCCGTGCTTGTTCACTTTCTCCAAAAAATCAGGAATTCAGATTATCCAAGAGGTGGCTGCCCAGTCCCAGGGCTACAATTCACACTGAGGACCTTTGAACCACCCAAAAGCTACAAGATGAACTCCTGTGCTATAAAGCCACCAGAGTATAAGAAGAAGTGTAAAGCAAGCACTGCAGAAGAGCTTTAACAATATAGAATGTTTTAATATTCAAATAATTGGCTATATTTCTCATTGTGCCCCTGCTATCTTCAATTAATAGCACGTTACAACTCAGATACTGTTAATTCTAAGATAGTACTATATATACCCTGTGAGGTAATAAGGCCAGCAGAATGCAGATACCAAAAAAAGCAGTGAAAGGACAGAAAGCATAAACGAAACCTAAGTCAGGTACTAGTGACGTTGATATTTAAACTAACAAACATAATGCTAAAACTAGAAAATTCCTTTCTATGTTCTTTACTGTTCCTATTTTCTGTGAATAAAACTATAACTAGATTTTTTTTAATTTATCCTTCAAGAAAACATTATTGCATATATATATATAATGTAATTTAAGCTTGCATCCCAATCATTATTTAATTAGACAATAAACCCTCCTCCCTCATACTAACAGGAAATAACATTTATGTAAGATTATTTTGCAATGTTTCCACACCATGTTAATTTTTTTTAGTATTTCAAATTTAGCCCTTTACTGTGAAATAACCTTGAAGTGCTAGTTGCAGCTATTTTTTTTAAGCTTCATTACAGCTACACTCTTCCTTAGCTATTTGGCTCAAAAAATTTTTCCAAACTGACTTAAAGAGAGTACATCAAAGACTTACACTTTCAATTAATTGAATACTGAAACCAAATAAAGTATCAACTTTCTTCTTCATCAACATTTTTTTGGTTTTGTTTTAGAAGTCCAGGGGTTAAGTTTACATTAGAAACATTTGAAAAGGTAAATAAATAAAAATGAAGGCATGACATGAGTGTCTGAATACAAAAATAACTTATCCATCCTGTGAAGTCTATCTTTCAAAAATCCAAATTAATAAGCAATTGCACTGGGAGAGACAGAACGGAAATTGAAAAGGCTAATATATGGAATTCTTTTTACTATGCAAGTTGTCTGGCAATAATGCTGATACCTACTCAAATGAACTGAAACCAAGGAAGCGTGACTGCAACACCATCCACATCCAACCACTCCCACATTTCACCCTGACTTCTGAAGTTTTGTCTCACCAGGGGAAAAACAGAGATTCCTAGTGTTTTTCAAGCTGTTACTCATTGACCAGTATTAATAGATAAGTGGTTAAAGAGACAAAATTAAAATATGCATAGAAAAGAACCACAAGTATAAAGTTACTCCTTGTGATGCACAAAGTTATCCCATGATCTCAAAAACATACAGATATTGTCATATAAAACTCAGAGTTATTACTGCAGATTAATAAATGTTCTAAAATAGTCACTCTCTGTTCTCAGTATCATTCTACTTTTTTCCTACTACCCTGTCCGCACATCTTATTAACACTTTCCCATACAAATATATAGCTGCTGTAGACTCATACGTGGGGAAAGTTAAAGACTATCCATCCTGCTCTGCTTTTCTTTGTGTAAGGTGGGGAATTCAGAATTGAGACACTGAGTGCTCTGCAGCTTATTTCCAACCAAAATGAGTTCAATGTTAAAGAACACAAACAAGTGTTATCTATTTCTTTTTCAACTGCTGCATACAAAACCCTGTTCTGAACCACTAAACTTTGCATCAGCCTTCGTCTGAGTAATTTTCCTCTCTTATTCTATTTCACAAATAAAGACAAACAATAGCTGCTTATTCTGTCTGCAGTATCTCAGACTTCCTCTTTCTCAACAAAAAATTAAATTTCGCTTCTACATCCGTTAGTCAAGCCTCAATTATCTAAATAAAAGTCCACCAAAAAATCCAGATAAGAAGAAAAATGTTTTATTTTCAAACTAGAAAAAATGATAACATTCGTTTGAATAGGCCCAGAATAGTATCTGAAATTTATTTTAAAGGTCAACGAATTTCAAAGAATGAAAGTTTTGTTTTTAAATTACTCCCTTACAATGAAAACTAAATCCTGACACTCAGAGGTAACTTCTGCAATTCTTAAAATTCTTCTTCCAAGACCAAGAGTTTTTAGGTCTATTTCCTAAAGTAGTTATTTTGATGCAACAAACTTCAAACTTGGTAAATTGTATCAAAAAAATTAATTCAAACATCAGAAAATAAAGGTATTTACAGTCCATGGACAAATCAGTTTTGCAGCAAGCTACTAACCACTTCTCTTAAATATATATTAGCATCTTCAGGATGCTGCAACTGATACGTACGTGACCTGAGGCAAGTTTGGTTTTTTCATGCTTCATCACCTACACAACCACAGGTTAAACACCAGCTAATCAATTGCATTACATCTCTAAACAAGAGTATTTTTGAAAAGGCAAAATTTGAAAACTGACATTTTAAAAACAGATTAATTTTTTTGTATTATATGAAAATTGCAATTTTGCTCTTCTTTTCAAATGGACAGTTAGGGTAGGGGAAGACTGACAGCGATTTCTCTATCCCTTAGGGGTTAATATTTATATAGCTGTCTCTCTTGGTTGGCACAACCCCATTTGAAAGGAAAGAACCATCCACCCAGCTGTCTGGAATCCAGCCCCGTCTAATAATTCCCATGTTGAAAAATAAACATTTCACAAAACCCATGTGCTAAGAAAAGCCATTTACTTTTCTTACAGCTAACAACTAGGCTATCAAGCAACACCTTTGGAAGCCATACACAACACTGAAACTTTAATTTGCATGCGAATCTCCAATGTTTTCTTTACTTTTGTATTGGGTACTATTTTTAGGAGTTGCAAATTTTGCAATTTGACTCATGAAATAGAGCAATTACATTAAAAAGACTCGATTAATGCAGTTGTTCCAGTTTTCTTGATTACTGCCAGCACTACTTCGAATGCTCCCAAGGAACAAGTGATACAAGTACAATATTCTAATAACAATTCTGGTGTGTAAAAATTAATTCATTAGGAAACTTATAAAGTGGTAGTAACAATATATTACAGAGTGATTATCAAAAAACCCTATTCTTGTGTAAACAACTTAAAACAACTGGTGTCATTCGATTTTTTTTCCAAACATTGCAATTACTGTTCAGACCAATTCAAGAGAGAGTAGAAAATACTAAATTATGTAGATGTTCCTAAACATCTTTAAATAAATGGCTTTATGTTAATTATTTTTTAATCTTCATATTTCAGCTCGAGTTTTAGGGTTTTTTGAGAGAAAGGATGGGAAAAATTGTTTTCTTACGTAGCAGAGAATATTTGGATATAGTGGATCCAATCAACTCCCTTGTTTCTGAAGATCTCAAATGTTAGTTGTACAAAGCCTTGCTACTCTCAGCTTTTACACTTCACTAAGTTTAAGACTGAACTAAAACTAAATTTTGACCTTTCTTTTTAAAACCCAACAGCAAGCAATGTTTTACAGATTCCAGGAAAAAATAAATAATCCACAGAGCCATACAGGTTAACTCTCAAACTAACCCCTCCCATAGGCCGGTACTTCAGGCAGTTTTTCTGTTGTTTCAATTATCATTAAGGACGGTACTAATAGCTCCCTCACTTAGCCCGAATGACCAAATGATACATTATGACTGGAAAGGTTATCAAACTACGAAAAGGGCTTGCAACTGTGTTTATTAAAACAATCTCTATATTAGTGCTTTAGGGTATCTCGTGTAACCTCAGGTAAATTAAGTTTAGAATGAAATAATAATTAAAGTTAATCTTTTTAAGTATCAGAAATCAAAACTTCCATAAATGGGCTATTTGGCTTGCACACCAGTTCAGAAAACTGTAGATAATCTAGTTAAAGACTATTACAAGATTTATTTTTTTTTCTTTTCTGCTTGTTAGAGTGAACAGAGTTAGACATCTCTTTCCCTACAAATTCTAAAATCTTTGTATCAGGATTGGACACATCACGTATTCTTAGATTCTTGTGTTCAGAAGCTATGTCATCATGAGCAGTGTCAATCAGAGGGAACTAAAATACTTATTAAATCACAGCAAGTTCACATTCTTTCAAAGTGGATGTTTGCTCCAATTACGGAGAGCACATTGGTGCCCCCTTTGCCCATAGGGTCTGGCAACTCTCCCTGCCTGTTTGCTTCTGTCGAGACCAGTCAGATACATTTGGAAGAAAGTTATATAGACCAAATAACTTTTCCTTGAGTAGAAGAGAAATTGGAAGCAGCAATTTCCTTACACAGTGGCTCCATCTGTCTAACATAAATTAGCTTCTTTTTCCAAGCAACTTCCTGCCAGGAGGCACCATCCCATGAGGTATTCAAGAGAGGAGTTGACATGGTGCTCGGGGATATGGATTAATGTTGGGTTGGTGTTGTTTTGGGTGTGGTGTGTGGTTTGTGTGGGGTTTTTTTGTTTGTTTGTGGGTTTTTTTGTTTGTTTTTGTTTTGTTTTGTTTTTTCATTGGTTGGACTAGATGATCCTAAAAGGTCCCTTCCAACCTAGGTGATTCTGTGATAGCCATGTTGCTTCTACGACTGTTTCCCTCTTGCACCCAGGATTTCTGTGTGTTTTGTTTTGGGTTGTTTTTTTTTTTTTTTTTACACACACAACTGCAATGAGTCAAGAGCTTTTGCAAAGACCATTTAAAGAAATCTTTCCAGATACACGCAGGTTAGGTGGCTTGTGCACATCAATCTCCTCAAACAACCAGGCCAAAGAAAGAGGTATTACTGCCTACAGCTGGGAAAGGCTCAGCTTCTACCCCAGCACTGTCAAACCACTGCATCTCCAATATACCCATTAACTCCAAAAGATAATTGAGAATTACTAACATCATATAAGCATTCGTATAGTCATTTCTGAGATCTAACAGCACAATTAAGCTGTAGTCCCATTTTCCTTCCATCTTTAAATTTGAAATTTGCAAACTCCTCCAACCCTTCTTCAGTGATAAGTCAAATGGGAATGAAAAACGCCACATCATTCAGCTGTGCATGGTTTTTCCACTCATCAGGACTAATTCATAAATTGAACTAAACTAAAACATTAATAATAATTTAAAAAAATACCTAAATTGTTTGCCTATACACCAGGAGTGAATAGCAGTAGAACAACCACAGGGGGAAAAGAAAAGTAAGAAGCAGCAGTAAAACTATTTTTCCATTTTATTTCTCTGCTATCCAAACCACGGATAGTTCAAGCAGGATCCATTAGAATAAATATATTAAAAAAAAATAGAGAGAGATTGTATAGCATTTTTTTGGTTTTTGAAGGGCCTCAATACAGATTAGCTAATTCTCCATCCAAACCCTAGATCAAAGTGCTGGGAGGCATTAAAGGAAAAAATTCTGATCACATTCCTTAAATTCTTATTTTCCAAAAATGGCAACAGCTTGTACATATAAAAACATCATCCCTACAACTACTAATTGTAGACAAATAAACAGCCATTAGGTATGAAAAGTGGGTTTAGTCAATCATTTTGTTTGGATGCTTTGTCTATTGCTTATCCCAACATACCGACCCACCTAGTTTGAGAGCATACCGTCAGCACAAATCTAACATGCGGTATGAAAAATATCCCAGAATTATGAACCAAATCTCTTTCCTTATCTTTCCCTCCTCTGGCAATTACAAGCTATTATGCTATCCTAGACTATTTCTTCTCATCTTTACCTCTGCATCCATCCTACTGCAACATACTTTTATCTGCTCCTCTTCATCTTCAAACAGCAAGTGGAAATTTTAGTACTGAAATATTTAATTTTCCTGCTCCAACACTGTATGCGCTCTGTCCTCTGATTTCTCAATCCTACAGCAGTAATACGCTCAGATTTGTATGCATGAAAAATTCAAGATATAACCTTACCATACCATATGAAAAGGGAGACAACTCTCCTCTCCTTGACATGATAATTAAATAAGAGAAATGTAGCTGCACTGCTCCCAAGTGCAACACTATTATATATCATCATATATCCAAGATTAATTCTTCACTTGAGTGGATACCAGGCTAAATTCAGACAAAATATAGTAAATTAGCTTTTGCACTTCATTAATACTGTCAGCTCCACTCTCAATGTCCAATACATAAAAGACAGGAAGCTTATGATTTTAAAAAATAAAGAAAAACCCCAAGCCCCACCACACAAAAAAACCCCGCTAGATGACAAAACAAAGAAAACAGAAAGCGTATTGGATTTAAAATACATACTTTTTAGACAAAAACAAGACAAAAGTGTGTGACGTTGAATTGCTAAATCTTAATTCTTCACGAAATAATGCTTTATACCTGTCACAGCTCCAAATTCAAAAGCTTATTATTTTACAGCCTCTTAATTGGTATAGCACTCTCTCTTAAATTTCAAGAAAAAAATTATTATTATGTTGATACATGACAAATTATTCAGTGGTCTCACACCAATATAATACTCAAAGAAGGTGTGATAAAAAAGGCAGAGCACGCTATGCATGTGAGATGCTGAATTCTATGGAACATTGTCAGCAGAAGCAAGCTATTTAGAAGGGGATAAGCAAGGCAGATAAAATAAAATCTTATCCAGAACTTCCATAGGTGTTACAGCCAGATTCAGGACTGTGAAGTAAAGTGCAGAATGCCAATACATAAATCATCTTTGCTTCATGAATACCAGCTATCTATTAGTAATCCTCTCTTTATTCAGGACAGTAAAAGAATTCAGCAACATTTCAAAAACATCAAAGTCTTGCTGCCATAAATTGCTTTCTTGAAAACAGCCAGAAAGACAGTTCACACTTTCGACTTCGGAAGTAAAAGATGAGAATATGGTGGTTGGGAAACTGTAGACTCAAGATAACTTTTGGGGATTCTCATAAGCAGCAATGAAAGTCATCATATTGCTGAAAAGTCAAGTTAAACTTTGAAAAATCTGATCCAAAGAGAAACCATACAAAGCATGATGGTTATCACAAGGTTTATGCATTATGAGCAGAATTTTTTGAGTTGTCAACCGAAATACGGGCCAAAACCAGTTTACCCACACTGCAATAGCAATTCATCTAGTACAGAGGCAAAATCTCCATCAGTATGATTCTAACATCACTGGTGCTTTTAATAACATTTACAATTGGATGTAAAATACATTCCTAGGCTCCAAAAATAAATAAATCACTTGAGTTGCGCTAAATGACAGACACACTGAAAATAAGCTTGACCATTTTGTATATAGCTATCAGAAGAGTGGCCTCAACGCACCAGTTTCCTGTACAGGAAGGGAGGAATCTACATCCCTTCAGAGGTTATAGAAGACACCGCAGTACATTCTCAAATAGCTGTTTAAAGGCAGATATACCAAGAATTACATGAGAAAAAAAGAGTAAGAAAGTGAAAGCCTTGTGTGTTAAAAAGAAGGGAACTGGAATTACTAAACACTGAAGCATTGTTTCAATCAAATACTAATAAAATGAGAAGGATACCATAAAAATAGAAAATCCCTTAAAATCCAAACTGAAGACCTTAAGAAAAATTCCCCCTACCAAGATAAGGCAAACTAAACTGTCTGTTACATATAAAACATGACAAGCCTGGTTGTAGAGGAGGGTCCTGCCAACAGGCTAAATTATTCAGCCTTATCTCCAAAAGCTATGTGACTAATCTATTACCAGTGTTAACAAAACAAACCAGCCGCACACAAAGAATTGTTTCATCCTCCCCTAACCAGAATGCTAAGGTCTTCACCTACTAGAAGTCCCTAGAGTTGAGTGCTTCAGATTCCATTTACCAGAAAGGAAAAACTCTCATAATTTGTATGGGCATAGGAGAGAAGAAAATAGTGGGGGTTGAGATTTCTATTCAACCATTTCACCTAACATCAAAAAAATTATAAATTTAATTCAAGGCAAAAGGTAGTTAATAAGATTGGATACTTAGTGAATACTTAAGAAACACTGGATATTTAGAGAAAGAGACACTGTGGATAAATGCATAGTATCTAATGGTTGGTTTTCTTATAATTACAGTTTTGATGTCCATCTATAACAAAATCTTTTCTAAACTAATTGAACTGAACTGCCAATTACAACAGCAGCTTTGCTCACTTTGACACCACTAGGCAGGGAAATAAACTGCACTGTATCTCCTTCATTGCTTATTCCAGACAGTCAGAGATCTAAGAATGATAACAGAACAGACAAGTTCCAATAAAACCCTGACCCTGTTTAAGTTACCAGAACTTCAGCTTATATCAAATGTAGGAAAGAATCCTGCATGAAGAATTGCCTTCCTTGAAATGTAAAGACCGTTTTCTGGGATCATTTTCTCTCAAGGAGATAACTGGATAGCCAACAAGTTATTAGTTATCAAAAAAAAAAAGCTGTCTATGATTCTTATCTCATCAAATCCTTCAACAGGCTAAACATCTCTCCTCACAAACATCAAATGCATTTGATTATGATAATCTTGCATCACTTGTTGGATTAGTCTATATTGGTTTTGGATTGAAGGGAAAAGGAAAATCCTTTTCACAACTGGAAAAAGAATTCTAAAACATTGTCTTAGGAGACCTCTTTCAAATTTTGACTTCCTACTCATACCTTAAACTACATAAAATCGTTCATCTTCCCAACTTGAAACACATATAGCCTTATACAATGTGTTGAAAGTATTTTTACTGTACACAGTACAGTTATTAATCAAAACGCTCATCTGTAAGTCCATGAAAGGATTCTGTGGTCATTTGGGCTAGACCAAACTAGCCTCCACCCCGTAGCCCTCCAAGAGCCCCAGCAGAGGCACCGACCCGAATGGCCCGGGACGCGTCCCCCGGTCCCCCCCGGGCGCGCTGCCTGGGGCGGCCCCGGCCGGGTCCCGCCCGCCGCCGCTCGGCGCGCCGCCCGCCTTGCCCTCTGGCGCCCTCTGCTGGCGCTCCCCGCCCGGCCAGGCCGCGCCGCCACACCGCCTCCCACGCGTGGGCAGCGGCTACGCCGGCCTGGGGCGATCACCGGGCACTGCCCCACCACATCCCACCTACACACCCCTCGGGTTTCCTTCCACTGGTTACGCTCCCAGAACCGGCTGCTCATTTTCTTCCAATTTCAGAACGCTCCGATACCTCCAGCAGAGCTCCGTGGTTGACAGAGCCCCATCCCCTGCAGACCTCCCAGGAGCAGCAGACACTCTTTCAGAGAGAAGAGAACCTACCAAACCTGTAGCCATTCTGACATAGAGCTTACTAACTCTTCTAGAATTGACAATTGAAGCTTCACAGTTTAAAAAAAATAAGAGTGTATGAGATATAAATCTGTAAGCAATTATCTTCATTTGTTGAGTCCCTTACACCCTCCCTCCTACTTGAGTGTTCTCGAGAATATAAAATCCCAAACTTTTACCTGGGGTCTCTGACCTTCTGGCTTCTCCTGAAATGTGGATTCCAGTCCTTCTCCAAATAGATTTCTATTTCATAAAAAAACCAAACCACCAAACAAAGAAATCTAAACCCATTCTAAAAGACTACAGTTCTGCTCTTTGCTTTTGCTCCATTTCATGTTTTAAAATCCCATTTTGATTCTTTCTTTCCTCCTCCAATACAAATTACTCCTCCTCCCCGCAGATAAACACATCCAAACAGTCTTCTTGCAAATTATATATCTTTACCATTTCCTTTGGAAAAAGAACAAACCCTAGAGGTCAAAGTAACAAAACAATGTAATTTTACTGGAGCCACACATAATATTTCATCAAACACTGATATCTCCTCTGTTCTCTACACTTCGATATATTTACTTTATAGCTGGCCTGGAAGCATTCAGGCAATGCTTAATGCAACTACTGCGCAGCAAGGAGAATGAAGCTCAATTTCAGGCCCTAAAAGCTGAAGTTTTACATTTCAATTTTACCTTAAGGACTAAGTTATTGGTGCTTTTCCTCCCCAGCTGAACAGCCCCAAGGTGTAGCAGGGGGGCGATGCTGGGGTGTGTCTGATACTTAGCAAATGAGTTCAGAACTAAAGGATTCTAATTAAATATCCCTGAAAGATGGCTGGCCTAAAACACAAAAATATATTGAGAACACATTGGACTGAAAAGAATCAAGTCTGAAAGGAGCATAGAACTTCACCACCATCTCTGATCAAAGGCTGCAAAAGTGCAAGTACCTCCAGAAAGCTGGGGGTTTGTGGGGTTTTTTTGTGGTTGGTTGTTGGTTGGGGTTTTTTTTTGACGGTCCTAATTGCTAACTCTTCCCCAGCACTCCTAGGACTTTCCAAGTGGTTTCCCAAAACTTGGCGGAGTAATCTGTTGAGGGCAGAGTTTTGATATTTGTTTACTTCACTAACAAGAGATAGCTCACTTCAGTTCTTTCCAAATCTCAATGCAAGCAGCATCAGCTCATCAAAGCTATGAAACAGAAAAGGTTATGTAGAGCAGGTGTCTGAAATACCATCCACTTTAGCAATCTGGAGTACTGGTAGCAGGAAAAGCAATTAGACTCTGAACTCAAGAAAATTGTGTCTTTACAGCTCAGATAGTTAAATAGTGAACAGACTGACAATGGAATCTCTGGAATCTCCCTTACTGAAGTGCTTGGAAAACAGATTAAATAAATATCTGTCAAGAACTGTGTTAGTATGATTGATCCTGCCATAGCCCAGGAGAATACACTGGTGAACCTTTGAATCCCTTTCCAGCTCCCCCTGCTTTTTTCTTCTCTTTGAGTCAGTGAATTGCAGCATCTGCATCATTGTATTCTAGTTAATTTAGCTTTTAAAAACACACTCAAAATTAAGCATATTTAATTCAGTCATGAATCAGCAGATGATCATAAAAAGCTCACAGCCTTACAGTGACAGGAAGAGTTAGACTGGAAGACTGTGATTTCAACAAGGCAAGGTAGGTGAGACGGGCTGATGGGCAGGGTCTCAAAGCGGGTGTGAGAAGATGGAAAGGTGAAGTGGTGCCCAGAAACTGTATTCGAGCCAGAGCTGTGTTTGCTGCTCCTTCCACTGAGGAAAAAGGACAAGAAAAAGAGTACTGGCTGCGAATGGTAAGAAAGTCCCTTTACTGTAGGATTTATCCCAGAACAGGATACGGAATGTGTAGCAGAGTCGAGCAGCAGCCAGGGCTGGCTGTTCCTAAGGGCAGAGCAAACCAGGAGCCAAGCATGACCCCAGCACAGGGGGGTCCCTCCGCAGCTAGGGTGTAGTCCCACCACAATTGAACACAGCAGGTAGAGGGAGGTGCTGGTCACATAATCCATTGACAGTCCCAAACAAGACACAAAACAGTGATACCCAGGGCAGACCAGCCAGAAGCAGAAAGAAACGAGGACAGAGACCAGACATAAGTTATAAGACACATCTGAGAGACCCATGTAGGATAAGCCACATACCACACAGCTTGAGGTATCTCCAGGAGGTAGGATGCAGGCAGATCTATAAAAGGACTCAGGCAGGGACGGAACACGCAGCTCTGAGCTGAAATGGAGCTCCTGGGCCCAGGGGCAGAGGGTGTGGGTGGAAAGCACCGGTGAGGCTGGTCAGGGAAATGAAGACCTAATGTCCTCAAGGCCCTAACGGGCAGCACACTTCATCTTCAGCTAAGCTGAGAGAAGCAAAGCTGACAGGTGAACCACAGCCACACCTTAACAGGCTATTACTCTAGATAGCTGCTAATTCTCATTAGCTGAAGCTTGTATCTTACTAAGTGCAGATCACGTTGTGTTAAGATAAAGTAAGACTAGAAATGTTAGTACAAAAAGAAAAGATTCCTGGACTATGGAGCCAAAACACACAATAGAACTTCAGCCAGTTTTGGCATAGATAATATTAAGCTAATGGCCCAAAAGTATAAGAATTTCTACACACTACTCAAAATCCGCAAAAAAATTCTAGAGCAAACAAAGCCAAGCAAGACTAATAGGATGTTTTCCGTTTACTAAAACTTATTTACAGAAACTTTTTGTTATGAAAGAACTCAAATTAAGTGAGAAGCTTTTTTATACAAATACTGATGCAACTTCACTAAGATAAAGCATGCTTGACTTATCAATAATATCACTTTTCATGTAGTTGAAATTAAGCTTTTGCTGAAGTACCATACTGAATTTGGCCTATAAACAGAGTATTCATTTCATTAGTTTTAATAAAATTGTATGGAATCATTGCTCAATCATTTGGGCATGGAATTTAGCTAAGTGAAAATCATAATCAAACCAACCTTCCAAAACAAAGAATAATGAATTAATTCTTGGAAATGTTCCTTATTATTCATTTCTAGCAAAGAACCCTTTAACATCAAGAGTCAAGTCAAACCACCTGTGGTTGTCTTTCTCTGGCTTATCAAGTATCTCTCGTTGCTAAGAGGGAGAAAACATTTGTAAGAAAAGACAGAAATATCCATGTAACAATATTTAATTGCTTCTAATTGGAACAGAAAGCACTTAACAATGAGACAACTATTTTTAACATATTCTAGCATTCAAGATGTAACAAATGGGTATATATGCTATAACTAACATCTCAACATCTGCTTTGTGCAGTTCATTTCACAAATCCAGCTTCAGTGTTAGTTGAGAAGAGCTGGATATTTGAGATTCTCAGCAGCTACTATCAACAAGGAGCAGAAGGTGTTAGATGTAAGGTTACCTGGAGCTAAAGGTTAACAAAGGGTAGGTTTGAAATCCTAGTTCTCTCTGTGCTGAATCATTTGTTTATACATAAATGCCTGAAAACCCTTCTTGCATCAAAGCTATGTGTATATTTATAAATACACAGGCATTGTCCTGTAATCATCCACACGGACATGCTGTTAGCACAGCCATTGCCATGGTTTGGGTGATATACCAGTTTTTAGTCTTCCAAGCTGTGCCTGGACATGCTTTCAGTGCAGTGTGTCTACCAGGGGCTATTTCCAACATACACACTGGATGCACTCACCTTGTTTTAATAGGTAAAAGAATTCAACACATGGATTCTATTGTAATATATATATATATATATATATATATATATAAAATCATATCATCATGTTCTATGCAACGTAAGGTTCTATCATGCCAAATGACAGAGGAGAACAGGGCTGGTCCATTTTGTTTATCAGTATAGATGCGTTATTTGATTCTGCAGTTGGCACGGAAAAGCAGTCCCACTGCTTTTTCCAAAGACCCAATCTCTTTCTCTCCAGGATATGAAATGTGGGTTCAGTCATGTCCCTCAGCACAAGGAGTACAAATCTGAAATTCTTGTATCCCATTCCCTGAAAAGTGTATATAATATGAGGCCACAGTACAAGGCTCTAAGTATGTTCCATTATCCAGTTGAAGCTGCCCCTTGATCGTACCAGTACAAGGGTCAGTGGTCAAAAAGAAAAGGGCAAACGCCCAACCACACAAACAAGAAGGATCCTGACTCTAGCACACTGAGCAGAAAATTCTTGAGAGAGGTGCCTGGGGGTACTCTGCCTGCCCCAATATAATTTTTTTCTCAGTTTTAAATTGTACACATGATTTGGAGGGTAAGGACAAGATCATGAAACTTCCCACTTTAACCAGCGTGCCTGTATTAAACTCTGCACTACTACTGCTAGATTATTCCAAGTTACCTGAGAAAGCTTTTCAATTTAGAAATCATAGAATCATAGAATTGTTTGAGTTGGAAGGGACCTTAAAGGTCATCGAGTCCCAACCCCCCTGCCCTGTGCAGGGACACCTCCCACCAGACCAAGTTGCTCAAAGCCCCATCCAGCCTGGCCTTGAACCCCTCCAGGGATGGGGCATCCGCAAGTTCCCTGGGTAACCTGTTCCAGTGTCTCACCACCCTCACAGGAAAGAATTTCTTTCTAATACCTCATCTAAATCTCTTCTCTTCCAATTTAAAACTGTTGCCCCTTGTCCTGTCACTACACTTCCTGACAAAGAGACCCTCTCCAGCTCTTCTGTAGGCTCTCTTCAGATATTGAAAGGCCGTTATAAGGTCTTCCCGGAGCCTTCTCTTCTCCAGGCTGAACAACCCCAGCTCTCTCAGCCTGCCCTCATAGGGGAGGTGCTCCATCCCTCTGATCATCTTCGTGGCCCTCTGCTGGACCCATTTCAACAGGTCCATTTCCTTCCTGTGTTGAGGACTCCAGAGCTGGACACAGAGCTCCAGGTGGGGTCTCACGAGTGCAGAGCAGAGGGGCAGAATCACCTCTCGAGACCTGCTGGCCACACTTCTCTTGATGCAGCCCAGGACACGGTTGGCTCTCTGGGTAGAATAATAATAGTAATAATAATAATAATAAAGAAATAAGGTACCTCTGAACAGCACTGTAAACTGGAGAACAAAGGCAGGTCAACAGACAGTTAGAATATACTACATTTTGAAAAAGAGAAAAAAAGACAAATTTCCTGCCATGTAAACAGCAGCATGGTGGCAAAATTAACTTCTTTTTCCTGGAGCTTTTTTAGTTCACATAGTTCAAGGTTTTTATTTATTGGCTCTATACTAGTAAAAACCTAGAAAATTTGAATTTTTCATTTAATTTTGCTTCATTTCCTAAGACAATATTGTGCTTACATGTGGCTAAGCCTTGATTAATAGATTAAGGAGCAACTTCAATTGATCTTTTAAACTTGTTTTGTGATTTTTTTTTTTTCCTTTCTTGACACTGCTCCATCCCCCTAAGAAAATAATCTTATTTGCTTCTGTGTTAAATATCCTTTTTTTTTAATATAAAACTATTTAAAATATAAACATATGTTTCAGCTTTGCTCTTTTATTCAGAAGTATTTATCTGCAGTTTTTCCATCAGGCCAAAGGGGCCCAAAAGAAATGCTGTCTCAAAAGGAACAAACATACAATTAACAGAATGTACAAGTCCTCCTCAAACAGCTGCCTACTTCTAACACAGATGAATACCCCCGATAGCTCTCAAAAGTCTCACAAGTATCATGCCACTGAACATACTAATTTTCCCTGCCAATTGTACATTTTTATGTAACAGTAACTAGGTTGATGTCAAAGAACTGAAACAAAATTATATACCATATGTCATACCAGAAGCAGCTTATAAAGATTAGCATATTTATAAGACAAAAAAAAAAGCATTTTAAGTAACACAAATATGAAAAAAAAATTATTTGTAAAAGCATTTTCTTTTAAAATCAACTTAAAGTATGCTTTTCTACTTTACTTTTACAAGATCAAAGAAATTAAATTCCATCCTGTAGGAAAGATCTTAGAGAGAAATATCTGATAGTGTGCAAAATGTCAACAATCAATAGTTTATCCTTTCAAACTGTAATGCCAAGGTCTAAACAATAATCCATTTCCTCCAAGATAAGACGGAGAAATCAGTCAATTTGGAATCAACCATAATGGACCAAAGCATTCCAAGACGAAAATCATGTTGGACAAGAACTGAATATATAACTCTAAGTTTCTAACCAAATCCAGTATTTTTGACATGAGGCTACTTTTGCACATTTCTAATTGGGTATCTCAATCCATTTAGACAAACTTTTTAAACCCCCACTTTTTAAACTATTTAAAAACCCATTTAAAGATCTGAAAAGTAATACTAATTGAAGACGAACAATTAAATGCACATGTTTTCAGCAAATATGCAAATTAAAATGTTATTAAAAACAAAACTAATGGATAATTAGCAAGCTATACTTATCTTTATTATGGTCATTAACTCTCAAAGCAGCAATAAAGTCAGAGCATTATTTGTCTACCTCCCAGAGACTTGGTTCTCTACAAGGCTGATGGACTAACAAGTACTTCAATGTATTCCACATGTATTTTGGTGTATTGTCCTTGCTGATAACATATAATTTAACTAACCTAATTTAACGTCAGTTTCAAAATAGCTTGCCAGAGGAAACTGTATACTAGTTAAATATATATTTTGTCTAGTAGGTACATAGTTATACAAGAATTCTCACAAATAGTCACAATTCTCTGACAAAGTTCTCAAAATGTGAAAACTGACTAAAAATAACTTTAGATTAATAATGAAAAGTACCAAAAAAAATTATAAGACTATTTTTGATGATATGGATGATTTTTTCCCAGTAGTGTGGCATTCATTTTAAGAATCCAAAGCTGTATCAGATTTTTTATATTTTTAACATTGCCATATGAACTAGTCAATATAATAAGTCTCTAGTAAATTCTGATCAAGCCATCTTCAAAAGATTGCTTCTTCTGTCTTTACAATTTTCTTCAGTTAAATGGAGAGTACTCTCATCTTCATATGCACTTCATGATGCACTAGTAATAATTTGTAATAGCATTAATAGCATAGTTTCCAGGAAGCAGGCAGTACAGCTACAAGAGTATTTTTGTTGTGCAATTCTTTCAACCTACTATTCATAGCTAAGAAAGTACTTTAATTTCCCCAAATAGCTGTTCATTAGTACAGAAATATGCTTAATTAAATCTATTTTTCTTCCCTTAAATTATGTCATATTGTCAAATCGATACAAAAAGTGAATGAATGAATTATATGTGCAATATCAATGTTATATTGATACTGTGTAAGCGTCTCACCAGCGCTTGCTCACATTATTTTGCCTTGACAGACTTTGCACAGGTTAATTGTTCAGAACTTAATAGTTCTGTGGATGATGCATGCAGAGATACAGGATTCAAGATGGTCAAACAGCCATTAAGACGCCAAAGACGACAAGCGATGAAGGATTCTTCTGCCACTCTAATCACAGTAATCAAAATAAAACTCTTCTACCTATCTCCAGTCTTATAAACAACACAGATCGGAGGGGGACCAGGAGACAATATTTAAGAAACAAATACCCTTCTCAAAAAAGTGATAGAATGTGCCATGCTTAGCTGTCAGGACTCTAATCCCTGTTTGATGCACACTAACTTGTGGCTTACATGCAAAGCCAAAGGTTCAATGTTCATTTTGATACACAGGTTAGACTAACTGGAACCAGAGATGCTGAAGGGTTGGAGAGACCTAACTGCCAAGGCTTCAGGATGACAGCAAAGCTCTCTCCCTCTGGAGTCCCCAGAGACTGTTGCCCTAAGAAAACCCTCTGCAAGAGCCAGCAGCTTTTAGCAGATTTTCCTATTGAACTTTTTTCCCCTGTAACTTCAGTTTGTGAGATATTTATTCTATTCTCTGCCCTGATGGACAGTATCAGGAGTTTATAGATAAGAACTCAAGAATGATCCTTCATCTTCCAGTGTGGAAAAAGCCATTAATGCGGTATCTCTGTTGTCTCCCACACAGGATATCCTTTCTGCTAATAAAAGTCCCTGCACTAGCTACAAAAAAAGCCCCAACCAAACAAACAAACAAAAAAACCCCACCAATTCTAACAAAAAATAAACCAACAAAAACATAAACAACATAAACCAAAGGCAGCAAAAAAAGGAGCTTGGGTAAGGGAAAGCTTTAGGAATATGGGATGCTGGTTTGTATAGGAAGGAGTTTCTACAGAAAGGAGAAAGATAGGTAAGGAAATAAGGTTTCTTGAACTCTAGTAGTGACATTTTGATTTTTAAAATCATGGCAATTAGAGGAAATCCTTTTGCTTAACTTACTTGTATTATTGTTTTGAGCGTAAAACATCTAAAAGCAGGATAAATCTAAATATTTGAGTTACTGAGAACACATATCTTTCCTTTGGATCTAGTGTAAGGAAATAACGGAGTTTAGAATAAATACTGCCTTAGGATTGGGGATCTACAGAGCTGGAAAAGCCATGTACAGTAAAATGAACTCACAATTCAGGATTGCTGTTTCTGTCTAGAATATCTTCATAAGCAGCTACATTCAAGAATTAACACTTGGAAAAATACCTAATTTTATTAAATAGCTCACACATGCTCAAGTGAAAGACCTAAGATTATGGCTGTCTTTTACTATCTTGGTGAGCCACCAAACTGCTCCGCACACTTTGCTAAGCAACATTAGTCAACATGTGCTAAGTTTTTTTGCTTCTTATACACATGAAGATAGAGTCTCGTGTCTTGTATTTTCCTGGTTCAAACAAAATTTCTGTTTAAAAAACTTTCATGACCTAAAAACCTTTCATGGTATTGATCTTCTCAACAACCTGACTGTTTATTTTCTTAAGCCAAAATATAACATTAAAAACACCAACAATCCACAACCAAAAAAACAACACACAAAACCAAAAACAAAACATAAGACTCCTTGGCTTTATTATGAGCTGCTATGAAAACTAGGTATCCCAAAAGACAAGTATTTGCATCATAAAATCCCTTCATTTAAACTGACTTTTTACCTGGAAAGGGTATTCCTTCCATTACCAACCTGAGTAAGTGCACAGACTAATTTTTCAGCTCCTGAAACCTGCTGAAGCACATCCTTTTTCACATACAAAATCCCCCACATTTACTTATGCACAAAAAAATATATTAGATCAGAACAACAGTAAGAAGAGGAGAGCAATTTACACACTGACAGTAAAGAACTTCATTGGAATTAATCTGCATAACTTCCATAATGCAGATTAGTAAACCCTACTGTATACATTAATTCCTCTACCAAAAAAGTTTCAAAATGGTCCCAATACAACAAGCCTAAAGAGAAACTATTAATAATTTTATAATAGCAATACAAATGTTGAAAGCTTAGAACCCATCAAAATATTTTAAAGTAAAAATCACCATGCCAGAGAATGCTTCTAACATGTAAGCTTTGCTGAATATAGGCTAAAATGAAAATCTTTATACCAAATCTTTATACTTTTATACAACACTATTATATTAGTAAAACTACATTACTTATCATGCTCAACCAAGCCATACAACCTTATTAACCTTCCTTTTTATGATATTAGTTTAGATGGTCATTAGTTTCCTCCCACCAAAAGGGTTCATTGCAATTAGCCTAATGACTTTTGCAGGTTCTAAAATGCAGGAGATGTCTACTACTACATAAGGAAATAAAAAGAAAAGACCTTTTTGTGCTATGCGAATATGTAATAATGCACTTCATTTTTTTCCCCACAAATTAAGCACACTTAATGAATGACCAACAGTGATGACAGACCATCCTTTATGAAGGACTTAGAGAGCAAAGGTTTCAAAGAGCTTGAAACCTGTTGCCTTTAGTTGTTCCTTTAAAGAAGGTACATCTGAAAGATCCAAACTCTTTGTTTCTGGCAGAACTGCTGCACGTGCAGCGATATGAAAAAGCCCCACTAAGTAATTGAATAACCACAAGTGTTTTGACTCTAACATGATTACATTTCACAATGCAGGTTTATGAGATTTGAGATCTCATTTAAGATCATGCAATTTCATAGTTTCTCTCAGTCAATATACACGGTACAAAATGAAACTACGTTTAGATGGAGTCATAAACACAAATTATGCTTAGACATCTAAAATTCTGCAATATATGCATTTAAATCACAAAAATTAATTCTATACTGCCCTCCAGTAATTTACAGCATCAGACATAATACAAGATACTGACATTAATGTCTCTATCTAAAACAAGAAAGAAATATTCCACTCTGTTGTATGTTTGTATTTAGCTTAAGAAGAGACATAAGGCCACAAAATTTTAGATAGTTAGTTCAATACCATTGTTTTCATGTAATTTTAGACAACTACAAAAAATTATAAAGGAATACTATGTGTATAACAGCAGCAACTATGATCTAAATGTGAAGCTAAAATTCTTAAAATATACTCCAATTCTTCTCTACTATAAAGAAAATAAATAGCCAGATAATTTTGTGGGAGGAAAAAAGTTTGAAAGGCCTATGTAATTAAATATGGATCAATTGCACATAGAAGTATGAGTTTTTTAAGACTCAAAAACTGTACAAAGTTTATGCATTTGTCTTAAAAATATCATAAGCATTTTTAAATAAGTTATAAATTTATGTGAAATAAGAACAAATAAACCTCACAAGAGAAAGGAGGCAGCCTCCAAAATGAGTGTTTTAAAAACTGAGATAACTATTTCTGTAGCTTACCCTCATTTTTTTTCTTTGCTTTATCTCCCCATTGCTTCTGCCAGTAGAATTTAGAGGAGCAGGTAAAGGCAACTGAGTAGGGTAGAAGGATCTAAGAGTGGAAATTACTGCTAGAACAATATTTTCTTTTTCCCACTGCACCCTGAGGGTCACAGCTCTGAACACTGTAAGAGTGCAATTACTTAACTCAATGCCAAATGACACAAAACATTCTTTCAGATATGTTAAAATAGCCCGTTAAAAATAATTATTAAAAACAGGGCAGAGGCATTAAAATGTAATTTTGGAAAATATAATTATGCAATGCACTAATATGCCCAATAATAATATGTTAATTTAAAATTTCTTTCTATCTAGATGTAACACTTAGTCTACAAAAATCAGAAAAGTAAAATAACTTCTGATCAGCCACAGCAGTAGGACTTCAGAGGGCTTAAAGACACTGAAAGCTTCAAAAATCCCCAAAATATCAGTCACTATGGACAGTTCTTCATACGTACAGTACATTCGCCTTGTCAGCTTACTCCGTGAGCTCTGAACAGCTATGGCTTGTGTTTTATTTGCCTTGATGCAGCATCTGACCAAGGCTGCACACACACACTTCATTCAGCATGGGGCCACTTTTCCAGAATTTCAAGGCATCTGAGACTGTTGGATATCTGGAAAAGCAACTGAGGGCTGCAAATATGTATAAAATCAATATTTGCCTTTCACACAGAATATAAGATTTGACTGAATTATGAGAAACCCATACTTGGCAACTCTAGTACTGGTTTTGGGACCTCTTTCAGTCAAGTCACGTCCTTAGAAAAGCATTATATCTGGTCTTGTAATAAACCAAACAATAGCAAACTTCTTTCCTGGGTTAGGTAATATCCACTGTTTTTTGTCACATGTTAATAATTCCAACAGAACTCTTCTGGTAAGGAGATGTGGATGCTAATTAAATTCAACTCATGAGTGAGCGACAGCTAGATGCATTGCGTATGCCCAACACCAACAGTCACTAATTGGTTATTAAAAAAATGTACAATATGCCATAATTTACCAAAGCACCTATGCCTAATAACTTCATGCTGCAATGAATTTCAAGTAAACATGAGTAGTTATGCCATTAATTCTAATAAAGTGACAGCTAACTCTTACTCCACTACAGAGAACATTTGCAGACAAGCTGGCTCATCAGTATTTAAAACATCCAGCAGCTCTATAGAAAGATATTTGCAAGACTAAGAATTCTTGGAAGAATTGTTCTTATATGTAAAAACATTTGTTCACATGTAAGTGTGGAAATCCAAAAATGCTCAGCACTTTATTTTTGATATACAATATGAAAACTTTGACCTCATTTGTATTAAACCATCAGGACAGATGTTAAATAATAGCACTGATCAGTTGTTAACCTAATAATTCTTTATGACCAGACCGCACGAACATGGACTGACAGTTCCTCTTTTCTTTTGTTTGCCAAGTCAGCAGAGTGGTCAGGAGAAGCTCAGCTTTTTGTTATTACCCAGCTGCACTAGCACATGAGGACTGAAAACTTCTGGGGATCAGAACACACTCCAGCAGAGAGATTCTTCCCAAACTGAAGAGTTTATACTGGGATTGATGTAACTGAGCCACAGATTAAAATTAGAAGATTAAAAATATTGTTTATTACTGTTCCTACTTACTGATCTTTGATTTAATCCTTGATTTATTAACTATCACAATGAAACTAACAATTTAAAGGGCAATAAAACCACAATCCTACTTAGAGAAGAAACTAGGCCAAAAAACATCCTTTGTTGAATCCATTTGGGCTCAGCCATGTAGGGGAAGCCACCACTGTTTGAGGTCGTTAAAAAGTTCTATCTGCCTACAGTTTTTAGTGCTCTGCTGAGTTTTTAGTTTTGTTTGCTGGTGTTTTAGTTGTGTTTATGTCTCTTCTCACTGACTGCCAACTTACAGAGGAAATTGCCTATAGAAAGGAAATATTAAAATAGATGTATTCGGCATAATGTCAAATGTATAATATAAACTGAAAAAAAGTTTTATATCTCTATTCAGTCAAAGAGCATTTAGGGTGAAAGTGATACCACGTTTGATGGTGTTAAGTTATTTTGCAGGCATCAAGCTCCCATTCTGCATTGTTATAGATAAAAAGTTTCCATCTGCTGATTAGGATGCTCCAACTGCAGAGCTACTTTATATTTTCTCATTGGCTGCTCCATTAATTCCTTTTCTAGTGGAGCTCAACAATTTGAAAACATAAAAAAATTAAGTTTTAGATCTTACCTGGATTTCCATAACAGAATTAATAAGATTTACACTCCTTAAATTTTAACTGGCACAACAGTTAACATTGCAGATTTTTATTGACATCAGTATGCCATAAAGAGGCCTGTTGAGGTTTTGGATAGCAGAAGACATAGCTATACGCAGTCTACAAAAGCTGAAAATTATACTCATGAGAAACCTGAATAGGATTGACAAGGCATCATTTTAATTATGATACATTTACATAGTGAATGTAACGTTGAATTACCCACACTTAAAACTTTGGAGTTTGACATGACTCTCATTAACTCAGAATTCTCAACTGAAGATTCAGAAAAATATGCATAAATATTTGACCCGTTAAATGCTAATAATAAATCATATATAATGAAAATAATTAAATCTCAGGAAGACTGCTCTCAACCTTAGTAGAGAGAAACTTGAAATAAAGATGTCAGGTATCACATAAATGACTTCAAGATAAGTTTTCAAACCACACAGGCACGAAATCTATCTTACTGTTATTCGTTGCTCCTTCAAACTTGTGGACAGACGGGAAATTTATCTTCAGACTCACCTGACATTCTTCTGCTGATGACTCCATTAAACAATAGCATCAGCAGCCTATTTTGTATAGAATCAATTAATCTGTTCTCCCATTTCCATGGACAGAAAAGTTTAAAGTGAAATTTTAGCCTTGTTGTATGGATAATAAGCACCAGCCTGATTAGGCTCTGTGAATAGGAAACACCTTCTCTAAGTCTACAAATTTCAAGAAGTTACTGTATAAAATATATATTCTTTTCAAAAGGAAAATAAAACAACCCAAAGACCTCTCAGCATGCTGTTCTTAAAAGCTAAGAATCTTGCACACAGTTCCAAAAGAGAAGATAGCACAGAACTTAAAAAAAAAAAAAGTTTAAGATAACTAAAATAATTATATTTTCTTTTTAAAATATGTTATTTTAAAAATGATGGTTGCACATGCCAATGCAGGAAATTAATTTAACAAAAATCCACTTATTTTTCTCCATATATGACACGTCTGATGTTGCTCATGATAAAGAATTTCACTGAGTTTCACTGAATTTTTTTAGAGTTGGAAGGGACCATAGAGATCATCTAATCCAACTCCCCTGCTGAAGCAGGATTGCCCAGAGCATGTCAGAGCATGTTACCCAGGTCAGCATCCAGGTGGGTCTTGAAAATCTCCAAAGAAGGGGACTCCACTGGGCAGCCTCTTCAGGGCTCTGGCACCCTCACTGGGAAGAAGTTTTTCCTCATATTTGAGTGGAATCCCCCACGTTCCAACTTGTGCCTGTTGCCCCTCGTCCTCTCACTGGCAACTGCTAAAAAGAGTCTGGCTCCCTCCTCCTTCAACCCACCCTTTAGATACTTATAAGTACTGATAAGGTCTCCCCTCAGCCTTCTCTTCTCCAGGCTAAAGAGTCCC